>LUCH01005822.1:15308-36505 GCA_013368495.1 Paragonimus heterotremus | reverse complement strand
GTCCTTTGGCTTCGGTCACTGTGACAGGCTAATCCGTCTCGGATGCCGCCAACCCCAACTTGTTAAAACAGGATAAAATTATTTCAATATCAAACTCATAATAAGTATCAACAGATAATATGAATTTGCGCGCGTCTGTCCCCGTTGACTTTCGGTGGCAAGTGACTGTTTTTTTTTTGTTTTCCTTCTCTACTTCTGTAAAAGTTTCGCCATAAAGTACAAACAACAGGTTAAAATATTTGATGGAAATAATGTGTAAATATGATCCGTGTTTATTGTAGGTCCTAATACATATTCATTATATTTTCGGGGTATCATAAATTTGGCGTTGGGCTATCTGGCTTATCTAGGAAATTTTTTGCTTGGGGTTGAGCTGTTGATAGAAAAAGCGTTTCTTATCGACCGTTTTTTTTAGTCTGCCTCGACAACAAAGTTCTACTCGCATTTACCTAACGGTTTCGTGGTTAGACCCGTGCAATGACTATGGATATTAAATCTCAAATGAATATGGCTATAGAAGCCTTATGAAGGCAGTGGATGAAATCGTTTACGGCAGCTATCCCTCAGATGATCGGGTAGCCTAAACATTAGTAATCAATAGTTTCAGTCCAGGGTTCAGTTGAGGTGAAATAAAGCTCCGGAGTATCAAAGTTTACTGTAAAATGTGGTAGTGGGTTCGAATCGAATGCATTTCATGTATCCCTGCCAAGGTTTGTACACACCAGTCACTGTTAGTCAGTATCCGACCTGAGAAAGTTTTCACAAACAACTTATCAAGCATACACTGACCAAATTATTTTGCATTACACTCGTAATTCAGCCGTCTCGATATGAACAGTGCCCGACATGTAATAAAGTAATCAAGGCGAACGAAAAGTTAGTACCCGCATCCACAACATTAATGGCAATAGAAGTAGGAAAGTTACAGTATCCAACCCACATGTAACTTTGTATAACAAAAGGTGATAAATCCCAGGCGCAAAATAAGCCAGAAATTCCGATTTCGGAATTGTGACACAGAAGAGATCCACCTAGCTTGATTCATGCTATGATTATCCTAGCCCAACGGTGTAGTGAGTCATATCCTCACACACATAAAGTGTGTTGGCAGAGACCACTCAGGTTTATAATCCTTGTTCTTTTGTTACTCTTTGTTGCCAGTATGTCGATTTGGCATCAACATAGAGCATATGCGAGGAAATAACCTATTCTACCCCAGTCAAATCACGTGAACCTATTTGCTTGTAGACTATCGCCAAAATGTTTCAGTGGTGATGTCGCGGTTTACCCCTTACGCGGTCGAAGGTTTTCAACCTCAACTACGTCGCATGCTACTGCTGTTTACTTGTGGATAAAGTGGGGGTACCCAGTAAAAATAGTATTTATTCAGACAGAGAAGGGACATTCTTATGTTCCCAATCTAGTTGTAATGAACTTTTTTCTCATTGTGTTTCGAGTACATGTAAATTTCCCCTCAGTACCCGAAGTAGAAATTGCTTTGTCGGGTTAGTCGAAAGTGGTTTTACTTTTCGTTGGACAAAGTTGTGTATATGCCTATAAACTCTCGCTGCGGTCGAATTGTGTTCAGCTGCATTTCTGACCGGTTGTTGATGATTTTGTAGCTTGGTATTCTGCGTTAAGCATTTGGAGTTTGTTTGTAGAACGGCCGCAAACACCTGAGGTTTGTAAATACTTCCGTTCGACAGCTTAATAACTATACCACATTGAATTGGTTGCATAATTGTTCCGGGCGAAAACTTACTGCGTAGTATGCGGTGCTCAGTCCAGCGTTGGTTTTGATCCGTACGCACAGTCCTAACTTGATATACGGTGTCATAAACAGGAACTGCATTTGGCGTAAATTCTGCAGGTGTGAGAAAGCAATCATTCGTAGGTTGAGTTGGAAGGAAAATTGGTCTACGTCCCGCTAACCCAACCATGGGAAGCATAACTCCAATTGCAAATTTGACCACAGCACACAACTGACAAGTTTCAATCTGTAGATGCTAGTGCATCTTCTCCAAAGAGGTCAGTTAAAGATAAAAGCTATTATCCACTTTCATTGGTGTCCGACCTACAAAAAGAATGCGTTATTTGCATAATGCACATGAGTCAAAAGGTAGGCTATTCGAATGCAGTGGAGCTATTTTATTTAAATCCCCAGTAAGAGTATATAACTTTACTTTGAGATTTTTTCCCCATGTTGAATTACTAATCGTTGTTTGTCCGATTAGGGGCTACAGCTGGTCGGTGCATACGCCGAAGTTACACAACCGGTTGTTAATAGCTTCGACAATGGTTAACACCTAAAATCTACCCTCCTTTTACTAAGTTCTAGACACCTGATGGACAATTTTAATTGGTTTTTCGTCAATAAGAGAACAGATATGATAATTCAAAGTGGGTGAAACTCGAGGTTGAAACCGTGCTTAAATCAATCCGTACACTTCACGAATATTGACACATTAACCAGGAGATGTTTTCTAGATGCACGTTTCGTGCGATCAGCGCAAATACATTGAGGTAACTCGGTTGTAAAGATATATATATATATACATAAAACAAGATGTAGACACTCATGTCAGACACAATTTCACTGGTGCAGAATAGACGAAGAACTCAACACTAGCACCTCATGTTGGATTACTACGTCAACTGGGACTTCTTATCCGCTCCGCTATTCTACACCAAAGTATAGTGGTTACGCACTTTATCAAATAATTTTTTTGTACTGCAGTCAAACGAAAGCTAATTCATCTCTTTCCAACTGACTTAGACTGGTGGCAACCAAGCCCATGGTTGAACTTATGTAATAAATATGATGATCTGTGAAAGAATGGACATGTACACCTTGTAGCAGCCTGTGTACAAATAGGACAAGTTTAAAAAGTGTTTTGAGAAATGAAGCACAACAAACAGATTCACCGTAAAGTATCACTCAAGCCTTACATTCTGAATACTTGATATCGGTTTTACGATCGGCGCCAGGCCACCTCTTCGGGTGGTGCGTCTATATAGAGCTATCTTTTAAGGGTGATTATATCATACATCAAATAACACAACGGTTGAGAAATTCAATTAAGCGAACGATCAGTGCAGCTGAACTCCGTGTAGTCGCTCGGACTCAGAAGTTACCAGTGCCTTCAATCGAAAGAGATCAGCCCGTCGGTGCCACTTGACATTGTGTTTACCAATTTGTATGTAACGGCGGAGAAAGTTACATAGGCAGAACCGAGAGACGTTTGAGCTCCAGAGTGAAGAGACATTTACCTAAATGGGTGCAGAAGTTCGTGTTACCGGAGAACGGCAATACTGTTGAAATATGTAAACAGCCAGTTTCCTCAGTCATTTAACTCGTCCTGACCACTGATAATGTTATTGATCCATCTTGTGCATTTAGAACCCTATTAAGTCATTCTGACCCAAGATGCTTACACTTTGCCGAAGCACTCGCAATCAACCGACTCAAGCCAGCTCTCTGTGTCCAGAAACAACTGTTCGTGAATTTGATCCTTCCCTGAAATGAATAATCTATTCTAACTTACTTATTGAATATCCACCCCTCCAGCTGTTTGCTATAAGAATAACCCACATATTCTACTGACGAGTCGATACCAGTTTTCGTAGTCGAACTGCTTTGCTGAAATTGTTCAAGGGAACCAGTATTTTCTACTTTCACGTTAGAAATCATTTATATTTTGTCGCATCTGTGGTCACGTGTGAGCAGGTTTTGAAATGAAATATATATATATGACTGACATAAATTACATGTATGAAACATAACGTTTGACGGTGTGTTATGAGTAGGTCGATGGTCTGTCAATCCGGAACGGCCAGCGCATTCGCCGCCACACTCGTTGCAACGCCATATTATCACGTCACTATGACCTAGGCACCTATAATTCTTTTGCATATCGCGCGCTTGAATTAACGACTGCGTAACTGTCGTTTATTGAACCTTCGGAACTACTTCCAGGCCGTATTCGTCTAGGCGGTTCGGCTCGATGTTATGTCCGCGCACGATGTAAAATCGATATCACAAGGCGAACGACTTAGTTGAATTGCATTCTGGTGTCACAACGTACCTGTTTTCCCGCTGGTATGTCTCAGCCAGCGAAGCTGACTGAGCATCCGTATGGCTTTAACCCCGCCCATGTCAGTTCGTCAATGTGCTTGACTGTTCGAAACAATGTCTCGTACGTTGCAGCTGGAGTTTGTTGAAATTCCATACATCCTGCTCAAGTTTCAATGCCGTAAAGCAGTACCGAGCGGTTGACAAGCAGCTTAGTGATCACCAGCAGCCTACGGTTCTTCCAGACACGTTTATCAGAACGTCCGAAGTCAGCGCTAGCACCCGCCAAACAAAATCTCAATTCGTGGTACACTGACAGACATTTCGACGGGTTGCGGCCTAAGTACGATAAGTCTGCACAGTTATTCACCCTGTCTTCACGGATTACAGGTGTAAGGCATAGCACTCCCCCCCCCCCGAAAAAGAATGAAAGAAGAAGATACTTTACCTGTGTTGATATTCGATCTGAATTCGGAATCTGCAGTGGTAAAAGCTGTGACCAGTCGCTGAAGTTCCTTTTCGTCATATGTAAATAGTGTACTATCGCCTGCAAACAACAGTATGCGCATTGTCGAATTATGAGGGACCGAAACTTTTAAAACTCAACATTTTATCTTCCATGCGACACTCAAATTGGATACTGTCCTCTCCGTTCTGAAGAGCAATTGTTAGCGTTACGGTCAAGTATGAACTAAATAAAGTTGCGGCTAAGAGTCCTGTTCCACGTTAACCAAAACTTCAGCATCATCGTAAGTCGATTTGCGCGATACACGCCTTACACCCACATGCAACATTCCAGTTAAGTTGACGAACTTGTCAGGTCATACAAAAATACCAAGCATTACCCACAACGCCCTATAGCTTACATGATCGGCCGTCCATCTTTACCTGCAGCCCTTCCGTTTTGTTGTTGTCCAGTAACCCTCTGCAGCCCTACTAAATTTGCAGTGACAGCAAGTGACTCGTCGAGATCTTGGAGTGGCATGTTATTCACGGTCACTCAGTC
Organism: Paragonimus heterotremus; assembly: GCA_013368495.1. Taxonomy (NCBI): domain Eukaryota; kingdom Metazoa; phylum Platyhelminthes; class Trematoda; order Plagiorchiida; family Troglotrematidae; genus Paragonimus; species Paragonimus heterotremus. The sequence goes on along the minus strand of LUCH01005822.1, from coordinate 31,427 downwards.
AATGATAGCCAGCTGACCCAGTAGGCTGTTAAGTTAATTTTATGATGCTCATGTAGTTGTGTGCACGAAAAATTAAAGTTTCCGTCAATCAATGCATTAGCCGTTTGAAAGAATGTGTAAAAATTCGCTTTCAACTAGTCAAGTAACTCTTTGTGTTGTCAACGGTCAGCGTAGCGATGCACCAACTTACCTTACTCTTTCCAACAATTGTCCTTGATTCAGTGGAGTCGTTCAGCGAGTTCCTGGCGAAAGCTTAAGAACGTGGTCCTTTTGTCATCGTTCATTCGAAACGGCAAACATTTCACCTCGTACCAGCCTCGAGATAACTATAGTATTGTTGTCTAATCAATCTGGGCGTTTCCGTAGCTGCATACTGGTTAATTTTATAACTACTACCACGGTCTACTCTTTGAGGTGTTACCACATATCTTTAGGAGAGGTGGGTATAGAAGAGTCTTTCAGACAAACGACAACTGCGTGCTGAAATACCTCCTATAAAAATTTTAAGTTCTCCATCTTCTAAACGTTCATTCCTCGCCACTGTTCGGATGATCTATAATAACTATCGTCGTCCTGACCAGCCTGTGATCCGCACCACACTCGGCTTCGTGCATCACCCGCATGATACGCACTTCGCGAGTGCTGCGCTGTCGCACGATCACATGATTAAACAGTTGGTGGTGACCAGTTCGTGAGTGAGTCGACGTCGTGATATCGCCTATACCCAGCTGGAATCGGGTGTTTGTGATAATCAACTTTCGAGTAAGGAGCAAGTGGATCAAACCACTACTAGTCTCACTGACCGTACGGATGCCGTGGGGTCCGAAGGCTTTCTGCTAGGCCGCTGAGCCGTACTCAAAAACTGCCCAGGACAAATAGTCAGGCACTCATCAATGTCAGGCGAACTGTGGTGGACAGCTTAGGATAGAATCGGTCTAATGTATCACCGACATGACATCTGGTCGAGGCGTAAACCCGAAGGAATTCAGCAGACTAATCTCGGCCAAGTCGTAGGCGCACGAACGCGTTCCGAGGGTTTGTGCCGTGAGGTTTGCCTACCATCAAAAAAATTCACGCAGTTAATGACTGCGAAACAGGCACCGTGCTTCCAAGCATCCTCCACTGGGTAACTTATCAGTAGAAGGTATACCCACCACCTGCTCCTCAGAACTTAACTTGACCTGCAAATATTGTCTCACTCAAAACTATGACATTCATGTAATAGCGATTCAGGTTCTTAGCGATCCATGATGTGCGGCGTTTCGACCCTTCGGCACTGCAATGTTCCAGCAGCCTGTACACAGTCCATAAATCAACGGACAACTTCTTATGTGCGTGGACGTGTATTATATAGACACGTGGAACCAAAGCTACAGTTCTCGCTCAATAGTTTGATCTGTAGGACAAAAGAAAACAGGGTTTTCTTTGGAGACTTCACCAAGAGGCTCTGACCCAAAATCCTGGTTTGTAAGTCAACGGAATATTGGATTTTCTTAAGAAAAGCGACCCGGAGCCAACGACTCGCTTGCTTGCGAGGGGTCAATGAAAATCGAGGTCTCACTGAATAAGAAAGTAACGCCCCATGGTGATTAATGCCGCGTGTAGTAGGGTATTATTATTATTGGCTTTTCGACCATGCTGGATAATGTGCCGGTGGTTATGGTCAGCAGTTTGTAGGTCGGAATGCCCTTTGAGAGTAACTTTCTTAGCCCCCTTCTTCTGTGTACAAGAAACGGCAGTGGTGCAACTATAAATATGGTCCTGCTGCATACTAATATGTTCGCACCTCATTGTCAAAGTATACTTATACAGACGGTGATGTGACATAAAAACCTATGAGCCTAGTAGCTGTTTTATGACAGCTCCCATTCGGTCTGTCTTAGATGGTTTAACCTAGAAGGACGAAGTCTTAATCAACATAGCATTGCGGATTAGAACAGTACATTCGCCTGACCACCACGTGAAACAAATGAAAAAAAGGATCAGAATACACATACAGACACTCAGTTGACACCAACCGTTTATTATTAACCCATCACAATGACGATAGCCAAAGAACACCGGGACGTAATCTTGACCACAAGTGTCCTTATGCTAAACCACCTGTAGTTTTACCCACACACAATGCATCCAGTGTGAACCGAACGAAAACTATTAGGATAAATGCAGACTGGAGTCACCAGCAGCTGTTAGTTAGTTCGGACCTTCTCGATTTGATGCATCCCCACATACGTGCACTCCCTTCTCACATTCCAATGTCCGGGTGGCTTTTGCTGATTAGTATTCAGTTTTCGACTAATCAGTTTTCATATAAAACCCCGTCTGGTTGGATACTCTTTTCCAGAGTTTCGTAAACCGTTTAATAAAAAATGTACAAAGCGGTCAGCATGAATACATTCTGAAAGGAAAAATGTTTTCGTAATAAGGTGACTAAATCCAGCGTATATCCCTGCCGTTCGGTCATGTCAGTATCATCATTTAAACACATTCAGTCATTCTGTATGGACAAAATTAATAGAACGTGTTTATGATGTATTCCCCTTTGATCCAGAGAGACCGACATGTCACGTTCAGTCGACCGGATAGCGGACTACCACCAGTTTGCACTGTTTTGTGCTTGTCATCATTGAAACGCCCATCTCTACAGACATGACGTTCCATTTAAATCCCTTCGAAGACATTGTGACTAAGCTATTCATATTCCGCATCCCAGTCGATGGACAAATACCGGCCGCTGATAATGAACACAGTATTCGACGGAACTGTGCTGAATTGGATGAACTGTTGACAGGATGACTGAGTGGTACTCAATAGAGTTCGCACTATTGACCGTTTTCGAAATGTAAGCAACAATGAAAAGTTGCTTCATTCACCTCGGGTGAACAGATTTTGACTTGTGAATATGCGTAAAATTGTAACAGCGAGCAAACGGAATGTTCAGCACACGTCAGGTCCGGAACATCTAAATCTTACCAACTACCCACGTCCATCTTTTAGTTCAGCAGAATGTACGCGTTTGCACATAATAGCTGTGTGTATGCCGGTGTATGTCCATCTATGCAATGTTCGAACGAATACCAATTTTACTGATGAGTAGCCGGGGATTTGGTTTATTTCAATTTGAACATCACTCACAATTGATCGTAGCTGTCGCAGTGGCGATGATATGCACTACTGACGAGCTCTAATGAGAGCGAAACTCGAGTCTAGTGCTTCTTTTCGAAAGGGGCCGACCGGATAGTCTATGGGAATACCAATTTGCCGATCATGCTTACGGCATAATTAACGATTTTTGACCAACAGGTTAGCAAAACACGTTCTCACATGAAACGTAATCACTCGAAATTTTCCTAAACAATTGATTATCAAATCGATCTAATCGTATATCGGAGACCAATTTCAGCGCACCCGAGAATCATTGTACTGTAGGATCACAAGACTTTGGCGATCACAAACAAGGATTGACTTACAAAAACAACGACACATGTTGAGTAAATAAGTTTGACGGTTACGATGGTACTGAAATTCCTAACTCTGCTCATTGTGAAACATCATGTCCAAATATCATTCGTTTATTCGTTCAATTTTAAACAAAATGGTTGGTTATATTGTAGGTTTAAGCAATTCCGAATTGTTCAGTAGAAAGCAAGACATTATTCAATAGAATCAGTGAAGTAGAACGTTTTAAACGGAATAAAAAGTGTTCGGTAAAAGGTCATCGACTGGAGTTAATAGAGCGTTTATTTTGGCTCCTAAGAAGAATGTAAGACAAACTGGATATCATATACAAGCGATTGTGTTAGGACTTTTAACTGTCTTATGAATTCGGTCAGTGTGCCCCTCACTGACCCTGAAATGAGGGTCGGCAATCGCCTATAGACTTGATAATGGCTGATAATACTGGCGAGTTCTAACGGAAACAAAACTCAGACACCACAATAATGTTTTATGGTGGACAGCGGAAAAATTTATTACGAGGTGAAAACCGCGACTGATTGGAAGTCAATCAACTTGTAACAGTACACAGTTCCAACTATCCAAAGTAGTCAATACGGTTTACTGTCAATCAACAAGATCTTTAGGTCAAATTAGCTTTTTTCAAAGTAGGTGGTAGTTAAAACAGACAAAAGTTGGGTCACAACGATACAGTATCCACACTGATAGTCACGATTCTGAAAGTTGCAATCTTTTCCTCCATTCTGCTTTCACTTTACACTTCAAAAGTCGTCCTTGATGAACACTCTTTTGATTTTCAAAAATGCAGGGTACCTGCAAAGTTATTACGTCCAGTTTGTGGTCTTCCCGTTCTGCCAACGATGCCAACTACTTTGATCCACAGAGAAGGACATTGGTCCATTTGATCCTATTTGCAACATATTTGATATGTGCCTTCGTAAATAAGACCTAATGCTAAATTGTGTTAACATTTTAAGGATTGATATCGTAGTGTGAGTTAGGATTTCTTCAACATGACTTCATATTCAAGATTGTATAGAAGAGTTTGTAATCCACATTGGATATGCATCTGAGTTGAAAAGCCAGCTAATCAAACGTCAGATCTCATCAGTAAAGCTCAACATTGATACAGTGATGGGATTTACTAAAATTACGTATTCCCGACTAATTTGAAACATGTAGTGACTGAAAGTTCTATTCGTGGAGGTTAGATAATATCACGAACCAGACAGATCATGTTTTGCCAACTGTAGTTCACATTTCAGAAAGTTCACTTGTTACCTCAGTTTCACATCAGCACACACATTTCAGAAGAGAACAATGAGCATGATAAAACAAAGTTATAGTAACGATGATCATTTAGTTTGTTTTCAAGTTCTCTTCAGTGTGAAGAATATTATCAAGCCACCTGTAATTTCGATAAGAATTAACGATTAGGTTGCTTAATAGACTTGAAACTTGATCGATGATTAGGTAGATACACAGCATGAATGATAAGCCATTTAAGCTAGTGTAACTAAAAAAAACCTACTAAAACTACTGTCGTGTCAATCATGTCCGTTTAGTTTTGTCTGGGGCTTGTGAGGCGTAGTTTTCAATTCACCAATTCCACCGACCTCCCAACCGTCAGTCAGTACTTTTGTACAGTTTCGGTCTGGTTGTTACAAGCTTGACGAACGAGTACAGAATTTCAAAAGGTTGATCCCAGTGACCACCAGTGAAGTTGTGGACAGCTGTTTCGACCTAGTTGAGTCTCATCAGCACCACGCCGCAGAATCGAAGCTACAGCTAAGGAAACTTATTCAATTGTCTTCCTGTAACCCCGGTGACCTTGACCTAGTGGTCTAGTGGATAAGTGCTTGGATTACAATGTGCCACTTATTCACGGGGCATCACCAACTATTGGGTGGTATCGGATTCCCTGTGGACCAATCACAGGAAACCAGATCAGATCTTCGTGAGTCATATGGTAAATTCGAAGTTGTCGTCCACCCAATCATCTTGAAATTTTGGCTCGTGCCTCAATAGTAACTTTGACTCCAAAAACAACAAACGAGATGTACCCGTCGTCCCACCTGAAAACGATGGAATGGTCATCGAAGTAGTAGGCTTCGACTAGCTTTTCAGAAGGAAAAGTATACAAACACCTAAATGGCTAAAAAATAGGCTCGCGAGGACGTTACACTATTGTGATCTCTGTCAAGTGTTTCTATACCACTGCCTTATCCCTTCGTGACAAACTGAAAAGGTTTCGAATCCCGAGTTAAACCATCCGGTGTCGCTACAACGTAAACCTAGTATGTGGTAGACGTTAAAGACGAAGAGATTAACATACCAGATATTACTGTAGACCGTCAATATCGCCATTGTGCGAAAGCGGGCAGCGAAGCGCTTTACACTGAGAGCCGGCTCAAGATATCGACGGTATATAACCCGGTTCTTTGGAGGTGCCCTGGAAGCACATTGTGCATTTTAACCAACCACCCAGTTTTCTAATCGTTTCAACAACCGACCCTCGCTAGTCAACGACCGCTCGATTAATAACGCTGTACACAGGCTTACTCTCACAGGCCTCTCATAACTTCAACTACTCTGAGGTTGAACTTGACATCAGCAAAGTTAACAAGTAATTCCTTGGTCAGGCCACATCGATTTAAAGGAAAAGAGTTACAGGTTTTGTAACCTTTCTACTCTCTCGGAGACCCTTCATCAAGCGATCTAAGGCGGAAAATTTATATTATACAAACTTCATATGAGGCAGTCATCGATTGACATGTGTTTGCGTGTTTAACATCATCATCATAATAACAGCCATAAGCCTGACCAAAAGGTACTGTGGCTCGGGCCGCTGATCACCTCAACAGTGACATGGAATATCCTAGAAGGAAACGTTACTAAAAAGGTTGAACATTATCGAAAGAAGCCTACGCGGAAGAACTAGAAATGGTATTGATACAGGTACGCCATTGACTACGACACATCGCCATCTCGGATAGCATCTCTAACCAACGGTTTGAGTGGTCACCAGGACCCCATCCAGGCATACGACACCTACCCACTTTGCTCAATGGAGCAGTTTAGGTCTTCATATTTCGTGACCACGTTGTTGGTTGACCACCACGCGGTTTTACCCAATTGTTGGTGGTATCAGTATATAATGCTCGGTACCGTAAACGCTCAGTTGGCATACGGAGAATATGACCCAACCATCTCAAGCTGTCCAACGTAATTAGTTGACCAATTGATCGCGCATCCCGTGCATTCCGGAATACGCGCCGGCGAACGGCCACATTGCTCACGCAATCAGTCCACTTAATATGGGCCAATTGGCGGAGACAACGATGGTCGAACATAACAAGCCTGTTGATATCTTTCTTGTGAACAGGCCACGTTACCGAACCATAGAGCAAAATGGAACGCACACAGCCATTATACACCCTTCCCTTCAGCAACAACCGGACGTCTTTTCGACACCACAGATGACGCAGTCTGACAAAGGCAACTCGTGCCTCTGCTATCCTTGCTGATATCTCATCAGCAATATTACAGGCTGACGAGATAGTGCTACCCAAGTATGTGAAACTGTCCACAGTATCAAGCAGATTACCTGCAATGAAAAAAATAGAGGTGGAAATGCCTACTCCAGATCGGTCAATCTAGCGCCAGGAAGAAGCCCATGACTAAGCTCACTGGACTGCTCGAACGCACCTTCCAGAATGTCGTCCATGACAAAATTAGACGATGCATGCATCCAGCTGCCTAAAGGTCCGTCCAATGTAGGGAGCCTGATAATCCTTACGTTTAATTCGGTAAATAAAATCTGATTGCTCCTGAACAGTTCGTTTGTCCTTAAAGTGAACTTATTCCTTAACGTGTTGGTGGCTTTAAATGCCGCCCTGATATTGTACTAACTGAGGATCCATCTGAAGTCCTCCGATATATTTCTTTTTTACGGAAGAACGATAGTCGATAGCCGATTCTTGGAGTCGTTGATCCTGAAATGGACGTAAAATCTTGTCACAGTAACCGCTAGTCTTCAATGTCGCCTCGACAATCTTGTATTTTTTCAATAATTCGTCTTCGAAACTGGTTAATAACGAGGCCCTACGAAACAAACTGGATACATGAAGTGAACATGAAGTGTTCTGAGCTATGGACAAGGTGCCGATTAGAGTGGGTATCCTTCTTATGCACCCCTATGTCCAGATTTTCGTCGGCTTTTGTGCGTATTCTGCAGTCTAGAAAACTCAGCTCATGGTCCACTGACTCGTGGTCAATCGTAAAGTTGATGTATTGAAGAAGGGAAGTTGTGTTCCATGAATTTACGTATGATTTCCGTACGTATCACCAGCAACTTATCACACATATATCCCCACCAAATTTTAAGTGGATCAGGAAAGCTGAACAGCAACTTTCCCACTAAATGATGCATGAACAAGTTAGCAATTGTGGGGGAGATGGCCGAGCCCACTTCTATTCCGTCTGTTTGCTGACAGACCACAGAAAACGTGGTTAAATATAAGTTGATGCACCTCAGTCGATAGGGTTGAAACGATTACTTTCTCAGAGGCGAAAAACTGGATACTACCACTCGTAAGTGAGACTTTGGTACGATTGCCTCAAGTAACCATAGCCCGTCTCCTAATGTCCAAGAAAGCCAACTATGTACTCGGGTTATTCACCAGATTCTTTGGACGGTTTTACTTAGGATGGTCCACTACTATGTTTGGTTCGCCAGTATTCACTCATCTTGAACTAAATATCCAAGCATATCGTCATCATCGCGTGAAGGACATTGACCGTATTGAGAAGGTATTACGTGGAGCTAAAAAGCGGACTGTGACATTACGTCACCTACACTACCCAGACGGATTGTGCAATCTGAACCAGTTCTAAATGCTCTACCGACATACCAAAGGAGGCCTGATTTTGGTATGTAGAAGGCTTCATCAACTCAATTCTTTGGGAAAAAATTACTTGTAGCTTTCGAAAATAGCCACCTCAGAAGTAACTTGTTAAAACCACATCAAATGGGTCGTTTGACTTGTACAGAACACTCTTTTAGCAACCGGATGTGTTAAACTTGGAATAGCCTACTAGAATCTGTCGTAACTGCATCGTCGGCAAATGAATATAAGCGCAGACTGGACACACATTAGAGGCATCAAACCAAGCATTCAGATAACTTGGTCATCGGAACCATTGCAATGGAGTAGACGTACTTTCGATCCCCGACTACTGAGGCTAGACAACTTGTCTGCTGTACTTCACAGTACGATAGTCATTCCATTGCTGGTCCACTGAAACTCAGTCAGTCTTCCTACCTACCTTTTCTTTTGCAAACCGTCCTACGCAAGTATTCTCAACATTCTTCAGTCTGTAAATTCCCTATGAATTATATAGTGAACTCACGAGAGAAGTCGGAGATTGTCGCTCTCTTGCTTGTGTCACAGCTGACTTCGCCACTTCCTCAACAGCGAATGTGAACCGTCGAAATTGCCACCGATAACACTATGAAAAAATAAATCCAGAAGTTGAGGTTTGGTTTCTCGGGACTTATAGCTGCATTGTTAACATCAATGTCTTGAAGCGTTTTAGTCTTATTCCATTGCACTAAAAACCCAAAGTAGAACAACGAGCACCCAACTATTGATAGGACAAGGTCAGTAGCGTGCATTTAAAAGGCCTTGACCTTAAAACACGTCTTACCTTATTTTAGATACCCACATGTGTATCCAAACTAAAAGTACACAAATCTTACGCATGTACTGACTTGAATACACCAACCAACTAAGTTAGGTCAGGCGCTGAATGGAGTAGTCGTGCCCGCTGACACGCATAAGCCTGTCAGCTGGTGTAGGGAGAGTAATTCACAGCGTTTTGTTAAAAACAATGCTCCGTTGAACTGTTCGGGGTAGAACCCGAGAGTGTGTAAGAAAGTTTTGGCTCTGATAACGACTAAAATTAGAAATTATGAGATGATTTATCAGATGTGCCATCGACGCAGAATTATTCAATTACGCAGACGATGACGGATTTCCTAAATTCCTCAATAAAGCGGAATATTTCTGCCACCTCAATCTGTTGTTATTGCGCGCGAAAGTGCATTCTCCGCTAAATGTACTTTACAACAATCGATCATATTACTGCACTAAATCAAGACTAAAAGGAGACCAGCCATTCGATCTTGGTAACGGTTTCTAGTGAATGAAGTTTTTCAAAGCGCATCCTATATTTCACATAGTTCTTCAAAACGTTTTGGTTTCCGAAAACGGATTAGACAAATTCTACTCCACTTATATGCGAAAGACAAGCTACGTTTCAACAAACGCTTTGTTTTCAAGCATTCATACACCCAACATCTTCATCCTAATCGGTTTTGATTCCCAGTCACATATATGCGTTAATCGAAAACTCCCTCAAATAATGTGAACGTTACTCAGCCCTAGTCTGCAACTAAGTAATGGGTGGTGAACTCGTCTACCAATCAAGACGAATCCCGATCAGTAGGGTGGAACAGCAGCTGAAAGTATCCACATGCCAACGTGTGTATGTCTCTTGAGCTTGTTCGGTAACTTGAATCACCAATCGGCTGACAAGAACGATTATATAATTTACGAAACAGCGAGTTGCGTCAAACCTGGCGCCTGAACAATCAGTTGCAGATGGAAAACCGTAGACTAAGCATGGTAGATCAATCTTAAGTGGAGCGCCAAGTCATGCGATTTTTACAATCAGCCCCGGTTTGAAAGCTTTCATAATAAAGAAATTTCCTGAGTAGTGCATGTAGACAATTTGTACATCGACCGTTGTGAAATAGTTACAATGGACCGATGGTTTGAAGAGAACGATAGACAGGCAGGTCAGCCAAACACGCCCTGTTGTTAGCTGGCAATACGGAACCACTTCTCTCCTTGGTTGTTGTGCATGTTTTACTTACAGACTGAGACTGATTAACCTTCTGTGGCTGACTTATAGATTAGTGGACATCTACCGCGGCCCTATTTAACAATAAGCAGGAAGTGAGTAACGCCAATAACGCTAATAATACATATATGACAGGCAAGCAGCAATTGTTATATATATATATATATATATATATATATATATATATTCGATGAAAATGATTCGAAATGCTGTGAATAACCGATTGAACCAGTGGAGTACAGTAGGAGGATGGGTTGGTATGAGAATATTCCTTAACTTGTAGTTCATTTGTTAGTGAAGCGGTACAAGTCTTGCGTATGAAAATCCTACCCATATGACCTTGTGTTGTTCGGTGTGTGCGACGGCGTCAAGATAGGATGTACCGTTCAGTGTTTAGGTCCGTTTCTCTCCCTTTCTTTATTCTTCTCTTTTCCTGTGCAAGGTTTACTTTCATCTTCATGTTTGTGTGGCATTTAAACATCAATGAGAACCGCTGATGTATTAATATCTACGATGATAGTGCATGCTGCGTAACAGTGAGTAGTACACTGCCTGCATACATTGCATAAAATTGCGTAACACTTGTGTAGTTGCTGCTCCGGTGTCCGTTGTAAACAACCAAACAATTAAATGGACAAGGTAGTGTGGGTGGTACCGACACTAGCGCAACCGACAGAATGGAAAACTCTAATCATTTCGGGGCAGGTTTCATTTTATACAATATAAAGTCAAGCATATCTGGAAGACAAATTGGGCAAAAGTAGAAGATATGCTGATCAAACTGACAGAATCACTCATGCCAGGCAACAGAATAACCAGAAGTTTGACGAATAGGCCTCCTGGATCTCCTTGACAGAAGTTGTGGAAAAGCTGGTCTCTTACTCAACTGCCTTTCAGTATGGGTCTTGAAGCCAGACTGTTATACAGAATTCAACTTGAATCTGCCATGTAGCAAGTTTAAATGGCTGCTAAGCGTGTGTCCACCACTGTATATTGCTGTCGACAATGAGGCTGACTACTAATCACGCCTCTTAAGCTCCAATTATCATAACTGATTTTGTCTGCTTGATCAGCCCACATAACAAGCGCGTCATGGTGCAAAAGCTGGAAATCTTCCTGTTATCAGAGATAATTACAATTGCTTCGTGTGATCAGTGATTCGGTTTTCACCCAAAATCTGCTCACTATACATCTTCCCAAGTCTCACTGTGACAGAGTTGATCAATCCAACGGAAATGCAGTATGCAACACATCATTTATTGTCTGTCTCAAAAATTAAACATACAAAGACAGAGATGCAGTTCGTAGGGCCATAAACTGCTTGCTACTTAGAACCATTGTTCAGAAAAGGGGTATTTATTCTGAGGTAGTCAAACTGGACCACAGGTTGTGTGCAAGTTGCCGAAATAACCAATGGTACACACCTAGCAATTCGGCGACCATATTCTGCAGAACTGTACCCCAGCTGAGTTACTGAATTCCGACGTCTCGCAAAAACTGACCGTTAGGAAAAACTTACATACTACTTCAGTTTCTCTCAACTGTTTCTGTTTCAAAGTACTAGGTGATGGGTTTACAATGAGTGAGCACACATCACGGACTCACATTTTTCAGGAGTGAATATATGAATGGACAGATAATTTATCAACCCAGTTTGCTATCAATAGTCACTTCACACATGAAAATATATCTTACCACAGGTAAACAACCGCTATTTAAACTCTGACCAAGAATCCCATAAACCACTCAGCTGTTAGATCCAGTCTATACACAGTGGATGCGGCTACGCTTAAACCAGGTCGTGTAAAACTTGTGTAGCGCAAAAAGCGTAACATAGTAGACGAGCACAAGAGGCGCACGACGTAAGGCATGACTGCGTACCACAACCATACACCATCTCATCGTGCTAATGGCGATTTGTGAACAAAACACGGTTATAAAGGAAGTGTCACGACAGTAAGTGGGAAACACCATTATAGCAACCAAACGCACCATGCATCAGTGATTCGCGCGGAACATTTTATCCGCGGTTTGTAGCACAAAAACAAAATTGTTACCAAACTGCACCAACGACTATTCTAAATGCGCACGGCTATTGTCATTCTGAAAATTGGATCAGTTTATGCTCAACACTGAAAACAAAGGCTGTTACCCAATGTAATACGGAGTTTGCGTCCAGTTCAGGTTTAGCTACAATCTAAGTATACTTCGCAGCGTTCACGCTATCAGGTTAATTCAGCTAGTTCATTTATTGTACCAAGTCAGGCAATCTACCAACAACAAACACTTTTGTAAACGTGAGCAAGGCCAGGAGGGAAAATTCAATCTCGGTCAAATTGTCAACTTAGTAACCACAATGGACAGTGTAACCAATTACGTCGCGCACTGTTCAAGCAGAGGTGCATAGTTCAGTGTGTCGTGATCAATCAGAGGAAAGGTGATCGAAGCAAAATCTCCTATGAAAATGGAATGACCCAAGAGCCACCCACATTTGACGAGAGAACGAAACTACCGGTCGACGCATGAGTACCTAAACAGTCTGCATGAACAGTTAATCTTATGGACGTAGAGTTCGTCGTGCGGAGTTTTTCTACCATCGGGCCGATCCTCCACAGGTTAGGTAAGCTTCTGTTCGTGCCGGTAGCCGATGTTTTCCAACACAACTGACCTTCGACATTAGTATGAACTTACACGGTCAGGCACTGAACAGTTTGAATTCTACAACCTCCTCTGATCCAACGGATTAAGTATTTCTTGTCCAGGTAAACTCTAATCATTAGGACTACACGATAAGCTAAACAATTGTTCCCACAAACTTGGTAATGTTTCGTGTGTTCGATAAACTCTGGAAATCTCCACAACCGGCGCGTAAAAGTCATTATCGCGTTTTGGACCTTCCGGACGTTGGATCACCATACGACAGCGTTTTGAGTGATCACTTAGCTCCATAACATTAGCCTGTGATCAACAAACGTCCGTTCGCATGAAACTAAATTAGGTCGGTCCATTTGTTTTCCTGAAACACTAGCGATTGTTGACTCGGTCTTACCATACAGCATCTTCCTCGCCGCATCATGTGGATTCCACAGTTTGTTACTAGTGTGTGTTGTGTCCAACTACACAGGCACGTAAACAGTTAACTGATTGCTACAATCCTCTTACATTCAACTACATACACACATCATCTACGCATTCATCTCGTGCGTCGTCCAACATGCAGGTTTCAACTTGGTTTGACCTAAGTACAAGCAACACAACAGTCCAGACCCTACAAAAACAACGTGGTAACTGGTCGGTCACACCAACGTGAGTCTTTTGACCTAAACTTCTGAAGAAAAAACACTATCCGACGGTTTTATTAATCGGTTAGGTTTTTGCTGACAACAGATAGCCACAGTCACTAAATGCTGAAGCTTTAAAAGAAAATCGCATTAAGGAAATAGTAACTGTGACGGTAGAGTTGCAAACTTCTTTGTAATTATCACAGCACCGTTAGCACTCTGACACAAGGATGATAAGAAACCGCTGTTCAAAATGAGCATAAAACAACTCAGTCAAACACCAGAACAGAAAAATGAAATAAATGTTTGGTTAGTAAGTCCACGTCAAACTAGTTCATGGGGTAGATCTGATGAAAAAGTCAGCAAGAAACAAGCTTCGGTGAACGTAGTGACAAAATGCAGTTCACCTAGGATGTGGATTTCACGGAAACTTCCAACTCCAACTCATGTAGCGACTCTGAATATGGCGTAGTATAATAACACCTTTTTGAATTCGTGTTTGAAAGATAAAATGTCCCCGCTATCCAAGAGTTGTAGAACAGAGGTGACAGTCAGCTATAAAATGTTCAACAAACTCAACCTCACTGAAGTGAGAGAAGACACTATGGGGATTAGATACTACACTGAGTAGATCATCTATTCATTCGAGAAATGATCATATCATAACGGTAGACGGTTGGCATCTACAACACAAAAACAGCGGAGTCATATACTTTCCGACAGTCAGTGGTAAGAATTTCTCTCTGGATATGCTATAACACAGCAATAACATTAACCTCTGTTTAAAAGTAACATTCTCAATGTGTTTCACCGTCTTTCATGAGTTTATGTACGGTGTAAAAACATGAATGCATAGATCGTGTCTATAAATATGTTGGCGGACGAATTCTTTCAACGTATTCCACAAAAACACCCCTGTTCCATGATATGCTGGACTGTTTTTGAGAACACCCGAAAATTTGGCTGTTACCATTCGTGTAACTGAGTTGTTTAAAACTCTCAACAATTCATGAAGTACCAGTTCTCCGCTCATTGCTTAGCGGAACGACCAGCAAATAGACCCGGATAATGCATGCATGACCCTAATCTTTGATACTGTGTCCAGCATGACAGACTAATAATGATTCCGCACCCATTCATTCAGCACCGGGTAGATCCCAGATCTGAATCTAAATCTAAAACTTTAGTGTATCGTTACATCAAGTGAAGTAAACGACAGTGAGAGCTTTCAAATTAGAATGACCAAAGCAATCTGTGATAGTGCCTAACTAAAACCTGAGCCATAAAGTGCCACATCACCCGGACAAAAAGACAAGCAACGTGGGAAGACGTCATCGAGAACAATGGGAACATTTTGACATACACTAAGACCCAAAAGAATAAAGGATGGAATCGGTAAACGGTAGATGTAAGTAATTTTCGGTGTTAAATCAGAAAGATGTAATTTTACTGAAAAATGTCCTGGATAGAGTTCTGTATGTCCACCTTTTCATAGCCTCCATGTTATCTCGAACAAAAAAGTAAAGCCAGACATCTTCATTTAGCATGAGTCTGACGTAGCACGACTCCTTACAGCCAGTAGGACAACCGCAGCTGTGTTCTGAGTTGCTCATTCCATTGTTCGTATGTAAACAAAAATGTCTCTTCAACAATTTCACAGCAAACAACTATTTTGATGGGTTTGAAACATTGAATCCATTTTAGCCATTTGAATAGAATAGTCAGAATATACAAATTACGATATGAATTCATTTCGCACACTCTCGTCAGTCGTAAACGTGTGACTAGTATGAAAACATAACCAACAAGACCTAAATGAAATGATTAAAGGTACAAGTCGGGCTGGATCGTGATTGGTACTCACGGCTAATACCATGAAGAATCTTCAACAAGAGTTGAGAGGCAACCTAGCTAATCAAGGATTTCCAAGAGACTTATCCAAACATATTCTCAGTCTATCATCTGTCGCATTATCACGAACTCAGTTGGAAGCACTCTCAATGGGACTGAATTTTCGAGTGCCTCAGAAGCACACAAATAAAACCCTGGTGGATGCACAATTTGAGAATTTGTATGCTCAGTTAAGTGTTTTAGATCCGAAATCAACGGATAATGACAGCTGATGAAGGCCAAGTTAGTTGATCTGTCATACAACTTTCAACGATCTCCAATACAACAGAAGTGCTAACTGGTAAACACCTGGAAGCCCTACAACAACTGAAGAAAGATGGAAATATTATAATTCTAAAGCCAGATAAAGGGACAGGTGCTGTGATAATGAACCGCCAAAAATATATGGACAAAGAAGAAGAAATCCTCGCGGATTCTAGCAAATTCAGACCTGCAAACAAACAGGACAATGTTCTGTTGGTAGAGAAACAGATAGCCCGTGGGTTAGATTCTTTTATTGCATGGTTTCATCAATGAACGACAATATCGTATGTTAAAGCCTGTA
>LUCH01005822.1:0-13864 GCA_013368495.1 Paragonimus heterotremus | reverse complement strand
TTGGTTATGTTTTCATACTAGTCACACGTTTACGACTGACGAGAGTGTGCGAAATGAATTCATATCGCAATTTGTGTCTTCTGACTATTCTATTTTGATGGGATTGAACTGTAGCGGTTTTCTCAGTGGAGAACGTTCCGCTAATCAGAGCTCACGCACAAACTGCTGAAAGCGGAACTGAGATCGATCGGCGTCTATCAATCAGAAGCGGTGGTCAGCTTTCACATACAACTTACTTACAAGGGGTGGTGATTGAAAGTTTGTTTGGACGCATATCGAACTTAAACAACCAAACTGCCTAAACCAAGGTTGAAGAACGTAACAACAAACGGGTTAGTCGTACACATAACGCGCTTGGCGGCCAAAAGCAACCACTAACATAAGTACTGTTGGTTCTTTCCTAGCAACTCGAAACTGCCCAGCACCGTTCAGACTACCGTTGTGGTATGAGTTTCTCAACACCGTAGACAAGTACGCGACACCACTCCTACCGAGTACTTCAAATTCTTCTACCGCTTACCGCCTCGGAACAATAACCACCTTCAATGTATCAGCCACTTTAACAAAGTCCACACAGTTCTGCTGTATGGCAAAGTTTGTGACAGTTTCGAGTATCGAGACACTCTTACACCGCCTGCAGGATGGTGAACACACTACCACAGATGACCACTGAATAGGTACACATGGTTGGCCGTATCCATTTCGGATTAGCCTATCACAGTGACCGAAGTCAAAGGACGCCTGCGCTTAAGCATTACCACAAGTGACTTGTGTTGGGCCATTTGTGCTTCCACTCATACACCACGTACGCAGAGTAAACTCGAAAGAACAAAACCAGGAGACGCGTGAATGCGGCATTCGTGTCCAGTCGGTCAACGTTGATCAGCCAATTGATAGGCGAGCACTGAAACCTCTATCTAGTGGGAACTCCAATGGTGAGATCTAAACTTGGAGGAAAATTATTAAGAACACAGTGCAAGAAGTAGTTCAGCAAAGTGCAATCTAGAGGATATGGAAGAAAAGGGAAAATCCAAGGTTGGACTGAAATAAAGCAGACAAAACATTTATCACACAGTACACTAACAAAGCTGAAGAAAAGAATGGGTAGAAGACCGCAGGCACCCAAGTTCCTGAAAAGAGGAGCGGATGAGTTGTCAGACGGTAGTAGTCGTTGGTTGATGCGAACAAGAAAAAATGGATATAACCGATGTAACCTACCTGGGCCTAACACACTTGTTGTCTTTTGGCCGAAGATGTACTATGAGTACGTTGATGACCTGCTAATCCGAGGCGGCAGCCACGTTCGCGACCGCACACATTGCAAAGTCATATAGTCATGTCACCACGACCTATGACAACGATGGTTAACTTGCATATCGCGCGCTTTCTTTCACGGCCGCGCATTAGTTGTTCGGACGTCCGTCCAGATCATATTTCTCCAGACCGTACGGTTCGACGCTAATTACTTCCAAGATCTAAAGTCTATGTTACAACGCGAAAGACTTACTTAGGTATAAACACACGTAGTTTAAAGCACTCACGCGCACACAACAATTTCATCGCAAGCCCGGTAGTGCCGGACTGCTAGAACTAAGCAGTCACACGAACTTGTCGGGGAGATATGATTGGATAGCTTAGTCTATTGTCATCATGACCACGAAAATCGTCCCCGCCAGGTCGAAATTTATGTGAAAGAAACCGGTAAACTGTAGCACTAGGATGACATGCTTGCGTGCGCAGGCCCCTTATCTTGCGACCCAAGAAGTCTACCGAGCCACTGAGTACTCAATGGTTGCCCATATGAATAACCGGGAAAGCTGAAGGTTAGCTGACTGGTAGAGTTGGACCGGCAAAACTAGCTGTTGGGAAGAATGAAAACCATTTTTGACCGAACAAACGCTGACAGCTTCCTTACAAAATACGAAAACGTGCATTCCTATATTTGAAGGGGAAGACTAAAATAGTGAGTCTGGACCAAGCTGAAAAGAACTTAAGGTATATTGTTCAGAGTCATGGAGTCGACGCAAATGAATTTTTGAATACGGTGGAAAGGGTCGTAGACATCAGTAAATGGTGGACAAACGGGGAGCAGAATAGATGAAAATTAGTCTACCTACAATGATGAATGCGTAGATCGGTTAACAAAAACCACACGCAGGATCTTGTATACATCTAAGAAATTATCTGTCTGCTGTAATCAGTTGAAAAGAATGTAGATGAACATTGTTCCCAAGCTGACCACAGCAGTACGTTCCAAATTTCAGGTGTTATGTACTTGGTCTGCGACCTACCATAAATCATAAAATAAGTTTGAAAAACACGTTGTGTAGAGCAAATACCTAACAGTCAGTAGAATGAGGCGGATATCATTGCGGAGAAAGTTGGTTATATCCATGATAAGCGAGCTGTTGATGAAAAAGAACCGTCGCGTTCTTACAACTCGAGCAACTCTGAATGTCTCCTCTGAAGCAGCATTCCAACTAACTGCTAGACGTGGCGGCGTATCGACATAATTTGGCAGAAGGGGAAGGCATAGGAAATAAGATTACAGTCTATCTTACAGATGAAGTTTGCTTCAATTTTTCATCCAGAATTAGTAAGTCCGAGTGAGTTACATGACTCGCTGCCAATGAGATCTGTTTCGCAGCAGAAACCGCCTGAGTGGACCTTGTTTGGGGTAGCTGTCGTGTATAGCATACAAATCTGATTCCGACTGGATGTTAACACGGTACCGTGAACATGGGAGCAATTAAAGATACAAATAAAGAATGCAGAACAAGATAAACAACAAGATCAGTCTTGCTCTGTTCATTTTACACGGAGAGAGCAAGAGCTCCATAGCACTCCGCTGAGGATAATCGTGGGCGTCAACAGTCGCCCACAAGTTCTAACTCTAGCTGAAGTCCAACAGCATGTTATCTTCTGCATGGACACACTCCATAGGTATAACAAACACCAACAATTGATGTCAGCAACATCCAAGACCATCCCTATATCCGGGAATATTATTACTGTTGGCTGTTGACCTCTGTCAACATGATTGTGCAGTCGAAGAAGAGTAATTATTTAATAAATAATTTGGCGGAGTACAGAAAACTTACCTTGCTCCTCGAAACACTGCACGTCACGTTTCTGGACAAACTGTGGAGCAGAACAGACACAAACGGCCAAGGTACAAGTGTGAGGCTGTCTTTAAGAATGGGAGTAACCATCGACTGTCTGCTACGACGAACGAGGAAAATCATGGGGCAAATATTAGGGGGTTATGAAAGAGGTGCCTTTACCTGCAAAGTAACATCATACTAGACACCTCTCAATCATAAATTTGAAAATAAAGTAGAGGGATTTTGTGCACACATCCAAGGCAGGTTTATTTGAATCAAGTCATACACACGCTGCTGTCTACGGAGTTCATATACAAAGAAATTCAACAAGTATTACGAAGCAAAATGACAAAGTTAATCCTTCAACGAATGTTGGCGAGCGGGTCTTCGTGCACACACCCATTAGATTTCCACCCTTAATTGCCACTGCTCCCAAATGCCCCAGGCCCCTCTGAGTTTTCATTGAGTAGCACATTGCAAAGCTTTGTCCAAGGTAGAACTATGGTCGACATTTGCAGAACGACCGATGATTCGGGCTAACACTTTGGGTCGGTTGCCACGCGGACACATAGAGAGAGAGTACTACTCTGTATCGTTTAAACAGTTGTGAAACACAATCGGTACAGCCCGATTGATTACGCTGTATACTACCATTCAAATCCCAGCAACGCCTCGATATAGCGTTACCTCCTATATCACAAATGGTTGTCCATGTATCGGGCCACGTAAAAGAGGAAGACGGGGCGAAAATTACGCCAGGGAGTAAATAAGTATGTTCTCGTTAGGATTCACAAAACTTTTTCCAATTGAAACACATTTTCTTCCGTAACCGATTTGAACACAGAAGTCAAAAATAGTTTTTGCAAAATGTATCGTTCGAGCACATTTCGTTGCATCCCATCAGATACATACTGTAGTCTGCAGATTTATATAGCAAAGTTCACTGGGCATTGTGAAGCCAAACAACAAAATCAGCAACCACATAAACACGCACACACACACAACAATGCACATCAGTTAACAGGATAATCAGATATTGATGTACGAGTCCTTCTGTACGCAGAGGGATGGTTTCCATTTGTCAATTGCTACCACCTCCGCGAACGGGAGAAGCCTTTGATCTTTTTTGTCACGTAACATATCCGAAAAGCCTTCTCCGGATTCCGTTGAAGTCGACATGTTACGCTATTTATTACTCTGCTAAACACCTCTGAATACGGCTTGCGGCCTTCAGGTGCGGACTACTTTGCTGGACATGTGATTACGTAGAGGTGATGTTGGATAATGGAGGTTGCTGACTGGTCTGTGTACTTTGGAAGTTGCATCAGCGGCAGCGGTGATGTAGGGGATGTAACAAAAGCGCGCACCGTTGAGGCTGTGGCGACATTCGTCAATCTATGACGTCTCTGACCACCGACAGGTATCCCTCTGATGCCTAAAGGTCGCATATACAAGACGACTGGGGGCTGGCGTCCTCTAAAGCTGCGAAACTTGACCGTTCAGAATAGAATATATGAACTGTTTTCAGGCATTTGACCACCGTCCTCTGCGTTCGATAGCTAGCACCGAGTGACATCAACGAGTAAACAACGAAAAGTGGGTGTACGACAGTAATTGACAATCCTTACATTTACACGGACTTAGATAGTTAGGCCGTGTACTAAGGATGCCACCTAGTCGTCTGCGACACCGATCATTCTTTGCCAACGCTGAGGCTGACTGACGCAAGGTGGGAGGTGAACAGATGGTGATCTAGTGTACGTAAATGCAGTCGTTCATCAAGAGATTGGCCAATGTAGGTCAGGTTCGTCTCTCGGGCTAGGACCCTCGTGACTCATACGGTCGGTGACCAGAGACTTTAGCTGAGGTGGAGGATAGTCAGTCTCAGTGACGTGAATGTTGTCGTTTGACCGGGTTGTTAGTGAAGTAAGTGGACTTAGTGATACGGCGCAGTAAAAGCCATAAGGAACCCGTCTTGCTGATGACGCCTTACCTTTACTTACGGCCCAGTTGTTTGTCTGAAAGATGTAGACACCTTGATGTTGACTGGTTAAATACAGATGTAGCTATTCTTAGTAGTTGGGTCACTTCCCCTCCCCTTCTCTTTTTCTCTTCTTGACCAGGGGTTTGCTTTCTCTCTCATGGTTGTATGGCAGTTGAGCATCAGTGAGAAAACTGATATACTGCTGTCAGCGATGGTGATTATGACTGTGATGAGGGCCGCTTATGAGTTCCCGACCATCTACCCCGCTGGCTGAAAGCACTCTCTGATACGGCAGTGTGGCAGTCATTAGTCAGCCGTATTCACAGAGCTACTGACTCTTCTTTTTCATGTCTCACTGGTTTTTCTTCATCCGCCTTTTTCTTCTTACACTTGTACGTCTCTGTTGCTCTGACGCTCTATGGATCATTGTCAGGACCAACAGCAGCCCAAGTCAAAGTACTACACGGGAACAGCTAAGAAATGAAAATGACGACGATACCGTTGGTTTGCAATCCTGTTCGCCCTGTAAAGCAATATGAACGATCAATAATGCGCGCATACGGATGGGGTCAATGATTCTCAAGCCCCACTCGCCTATAGTCGAATTAGGTCCAACTCGCAATCACAGATACAGATGGCGTAAACTGATCAAACGGAATAAACATGGACAGGTTTTTCGGTGGAGGTTTACCAGGGGAGTTGAAACACAAGAACTCTGTAAAATCATTAACAGAATGAAAGCAATAAATGGAATGTCCTTAGCTTCTAACTGATGAAAGATAAACAATGTGGGGACAATTACTCTTGATGCTGTGGAAATAGAAAATCAAAATGTTGCAAAAGACGGACAACAAAGAGTTTTTTAAATGGACAACAATATTCTCAAAGCACTATCATGCTTTGGGACTAGCTTCGCAGCGCTGCAGATAATGTGGCATATTGATAAAACAAAAGTTTCATTCAAGTTATTTTGCTAGTTACAACATGTCCCTATTATTACGTCGAATATTGTGAAGTTCTGTTGTTGAGATTATGAACTACAGACGTTCTAACTAGACCAACGTTAATGGTATGACTTACGAACTGTCAGAATTTCGAATGGCACTCATTTCCCTCCACCGAATGAACATTATGGTCTGTATACCAGAAAAAGTTGGACGAAACCTGGTCAGTATGTTCCCATAGTAAGATGACCCCTATACAGGATTTTGTCAATCAATCAAAACTCTACCGACTTGGAATACTCCGCCATTCTAGACAAAAGATTGATCATAAATGTAACTGCATCTACTTCATTTGATCTGAAAAGACCAACTCGCTCCTCCCAATCGAACGGATAGCAACTCAATGGAATAAATCAGTGTCACCTTATGCTGTGGAACTGCCCATGCCAACGCTCATCCAGTATAACTTTATATGGCAAAAGCGTGGTTTAAAGGTCCGCTCACCACACTTCAATCGATCAGTAAACTCTAGGCACTGACAGTCAACACACAATGTGCAGTGGAACCTAACTGAAATGTCGATCAAACGAATGAACGCACATGCCACGTAAGTAAACGGTGGCGAGCGAACAGTAACATAATCAACGAGCTGAGTGGGGACCCAGTCAATGAACACGTAACAGTGCACAGGGTTACAAACGTAGCCCATGTCCAATGCATGTCGAGTACGAGATAGCAATTCGACGGAAATTGTCTACGACCAGTTTTTTTCTTCAACGACACACTTAGATGCTTAACCGTACCGTAACACACTGTGAAGACATTGTTCAATACTCCAGTCTTCTAACCTCAGATCGTCCAATAAACCTACTGAAGTCAAAGAATCGCAAATCAACTTTGTATACTGTAATTTCGACACAGATTCTGGAAGTTGTACAGTACAGAGGGAGGGACAATCAAATATGAAACAAAAACTAAACTGATCTTTATTTCTAAAAAGGACTTCCAATTTTTGAAAAATTACAGAAAATCTTTTTCATCAAAATCAAGTTAACACATGATATTGGCACTTGAAACAGCCTGAGAAAATCAATCCCTGATGAAAATTAATTCAGCAAGTACAATCATTGATTCAATCAGAAATAGGTACTTCGGTTACTAGTGAAATATTAGACGAACTCTGAGTGATATAGGCCACGTAAACATTCCAAAACAAAGCAACGAAGTTAATGTACAACACCCTAAAAGATGGATTCAATGTAACAGACACGTACCGAAACTGCAATGGCATGAAGAAAAAGTTGATGGATTGTGCGAGTGGCCATATCTAACGAAATATCGATAACTCAATCAGATGTAAACCTTGTAATTCATGAACAGGATTGTCCAATAGTGTTCCGAAAGATGCTGCTTAAGCTGGGGGATCGACTGACCACGAAGAAGACCCAACGAAGACACAACTCCCATTAAAAGTGGTGGTGTGAACAGCAACTAGCAGAAACGGAATGAAGTTGAAACAAGTATACGCTAATGAGCAAATCATTAAGTTAAGTGAAACGTAATATACCGTGACTTGATGCTTTCGAAACAATCCAGGAGGGCTCGTTTCGATTTTCACTTTCAAAATTCAAAGGGGCATTAACTATATTCTGAGAGAATAAATGATTAAGTTCACGTGCCTACAAATAAAGACTATGCTTTGTTGTGGTATTACATACTGTCGATGAAAAATTGTGGTAAAAGGTTGACGGTAGTAGTGAAAGGATTACTCTTCGGGGTGATCCTGCCACAGAGCTAAAATGAACCAACTTCTGTGTAACAACTTTAAGTGTAATGAACAAAAAGCAGTTTCCAGGAGACTAAAGGCTACGTACTGCAGTCTACGAACAAGATTTAGAAACGGTCATCCCAGAAGATTTTGATCTGTCTTCCAGATGCGCCTCATTGACGGAAAAAGTTGAGAACGCTTGGGACACTAGCCCCGTTGTTTCGCAAGTTTCAGTGAGGGATTCACAATCAATCCACTGGGAGCTTACTATCTCTCCAGGCCAGCTGGCCAAAAGTTACAACAAACAGGTCAGAATGACTGAGGAGTACAACGCAAGAAGATCAGATTAATCGCCTGAAGTCCAGCAGGCAGTCCTTCAATGTAAACGTACGTCCAACATGGAACACTATCTAAATCAGTCGTGATGACGTTGCCAAATGATGTTTTTAGATAAACAGATGATGCTATCCAGACTCCATAGGCATGATCATTTCCACAACTTCGAAGTTATCTACGACCTTTGGGACCGGGGCTATAAAATCACAGTTTGTTGAGGTGCGCTTGTTTCACGCTTGAATGTCTGAATGCTTTTTGCTTTAATTTCGTCCCACTTAGTGTCATGTTTCGCAGTCCTACGACCTGACTATTTCTGAAAGCCTTTAAGTGTATTAAGCTGTTATTCCGCGCATTTTTGGTAACATCTAACAAATAATCAGACTTGCATAAGCAAAACAAGCATTCCGATCATGTAAAACTCCAACTCCAGTGAATAACAAGGGATGGTAAAAAATCAAACATTGAAAACTATGTACCAGACAGAAATAACATTTACTAAACAAACAAACATTTGATAACTACTTGCAAGGAGGCGCGGGAAATAGCTTCAAACGTTGGTCTGCGCGCACGAATAAAATACAATGACATCTTGTTTTTGACAACCGAAGGCTTCACAACACTGTACGCGTGATGAGAGCACCATATTAGCAGATGCCAGGTGGGCTGACATGTTTCTTTAATGGGACTCCTGACAGTGTGTTGGCCTCACCACACCGCGGTGAGGATACGTTTTGTATACAACCACCCACCGTCCACAGCATTTTACACTTATAGTACCATCTGTATTAAGCTAGAAGTGGTAGCCCTATGACCAATGTGAAAAGAATTCCGAGAGAATGCTCTAACATCAAAACTTGGTTTAGTTGAGCATCACCAAATCTTTTACAAGTGCCCAAAAGACAATAAACATTTGTGGTTGAACAAGATGTCAAGAGATAGGTGGTGCTCCTATGGTGAGAACGTGTTTCTTTTAAATGCATACATATTTTTTGTTAGTATTGCTGGGTTTTCAATATTTTACAAGACCTAGGCTTAGTCTACTGTGACAAGTTTTGGTGTGCATATATAACTCAGATTGATAACGCCATGCTGCCAGCCTACATATTCAATCAGAATTGAGAAGGGACATGTCACGTGATGTTAGCATTGCGATTTACTCACGTCAGTCGCTGGCATAAAACTAACAAACTCTATACAAACCGCATGTGACGACAACAACTAAGGGTTAACCACTAGATGTTTAGCTCTCCATAGCGGTGACACACTTCATCGATCAATCTCCTTCACGTAATATACCAGAAAAAATCCAACGGTCTTGTGTGCACAGAAGGCCCACGCAATCAAGCTCCTTGTCATTGAAGTGATTGAGCTATTAACGGTCGAAAAGTGAAGACTATGTAGTTAGTTCGCTCAGTTGTTGCCGTTATGTTCGGTTAGTATGAAAGCTGCTGGTTTCAGGTTTGCGATTGATAAGGTTAAATCAGAATGTTAACATCTCACGACATACCGTCTTTCCTTTTCGACTAAATGGACTTCAAAGTCCGCATAGTGGCTAAAACCTCAGGCTTTCTTTTAGCCAACGAACAAGCTAACTGTAACAGCAAAAGGTAAATGGAAGCCGGTAGTCACTCATCCAACAATATACTGAAGCTCCCACCTCTGTCCTCAGATTCCCGGAGAGAATGTAAAGTGCGAATGCGCTGACATTTAAGACCTCACAATCTCTACAAACACGTGATGGGAATGCGGGTAGCACGAATGCGAGGTCCAACTTGGTGAACAAGGTTCAGCCCTCTTATGTTCCTCACTAGTAAGAATGTTTGGCACTCAAAACAGCCCCCACCATCTGGTGTCCTTTTTTACAGTAGGCATGTACTCCAGATAACTATATCACATCAGACAACAGACAGGGAGATAATGAGCAGGATAGTTCCCGCAATGGTACAGCTGTTTCGACTCCGAATACGCACTGTTTTGTATCAAAGTGTCAACGCATTTCAGTGGTGGCTAACAGAAGAAATTGAACCAATCATCGAACTGCATCAACCAAATATAGAACCAAGCTTACGAGCGGATCAGCGTCTATCGCATAGATTAGACTACTTCAACACTGGACGCGCTTACGAGTAACTTGAACGGTTGTGCAGTAACCCGGCGTTCGGTAACCCGAAGAGCTTATACGCGTTTTACCTGTCGTTACGCATATCGATCAACACCTACCGGAAACAAGTATGACGAAGTAGGTCTCCTCCCGAAATGTGACTTCATGAATAATTTAAGGAAGGAGACCACAGCCTGCCGGTTAAAGAGTGTAACTGAGACTATGTCGGCTATCCTACCTGGGAATTACAAAGGCAACTGATGGCCGACGATACATTGCTAGCAAATAATTGTGGCAAATGATTCGCCAGAAGCTAATTAACAAACCTGCACGAAACTCTGGACGAAACGTTTGGGATAAGAATTTAACCCGCCAATTGTGCCAAGCGCTCCGCTTTTTTTCACTCAGTTGCGCCTCATGGTCTCAACCTACAGACTCGCTTCCAGAAGCAGACATAAGAAAAACTAACGATAACTGGAGGCATCGTAAGAGGGAAGAGCGATTTCAGTACTTAGACTAGACGGCGCTTACTGTAAAATCGCATATATAGTTAGTCGTGGGTTGAATACTATTATACTGCCTAAGTATAAATAGAATTAGTCGTGGTAACATCGCCTGGAGGTCGTAACTGTGCGATTTGTGGTTGACGTCGCTACTGATGGGTTACAGCCGTAAATTTCTCAAATCATTTTTGTTCAGCTCATCACAAGAATGCGCCCGTAAAAAGTTATATATTCTGCACTTCAAAATTTAGATCAACGACAGAATTGATTCGACCCGATGCAGAGCGACGGCCATTTTTATGCTAAAAGGTTATCGTTGGTTTCTGTTTTACCTCCCCGTTCAACACGAAAGTGTGATAGGTGGAATCACCGTGTTGCGACTATAATAAATGATATTTTCGATAATTGCAGTCACTTGCACAATTTTGATGATTTTGGTCTTTTACCTACTTTTTTTAGTCAAGTTATCTTTTTTGTAATATCCGTCCCGGGGCCACAATAACAACTCGCTCCGTGCCTCGCTAGCTTGACATGCTCCCTCTGTGCACTCTACTTTCCAGGGTCGATACAACTACACGAAAGTCAACGCGCTAAGTCCTTGTTTTTCATTGTCGGTTGGTTTTCGATAATTACTTCAGAATGCATATTATTCTGCTGGACCAATACCAACAACCATCTAGAAACAGTCGTTTTAGTTCTCATCAGGCTAATACACAAATCAAAGAAAAGTGTACACAGAATGGTTTAACTTGTTGAAAATAGAAGTTCGATTCCACTTCTGCAATTACCCGTCGATTTTTTCAGCAAGCACGTCTGAAGGACATGTCGGCTAGTCTCAGTTTAGTGTAATATATACATTACGTTAGCACATAATATGCTTTATACACACGTACGTACATAAGGATACGTAGCAACCAAACGAAGGCCGAAGCCATGGAATATTTGCGATGGACGCTGTAGGTTTCAAGATAGCTAATGCAATTGTGCGTACAAAAAAATGGAACAGTACAAATCGAATGTGGATGCTTCAAAGTCTGCGAAAGTGGTGGTGGGTCTAGTTTGTTATATAACATCGTTTAATGGCTTACTTGATCAGCCAGCAACATTTTGATTACTTTCACAGTATTAGTACCACTGAAAGATGAATTAATTACACGGATCCACTTTGAAAGAGCAGGTCCCTTTGAAAAGTGTGATGCTGAAAACAAAGTGCTGATTTACCTTACCAGGAATAAGGCACCGACAATCCAGAAATTTTTATTACGGTTAAAGTCAAAGTTAACTTTTCTTTCAATGACTTTTTGTGAAAGCAAATCCGCGCTGGCCATCAGCAGACCTTTAAGAAAAATATGCTCGTTGCAAATTGGTCACTTGTTGAGATTGCGTGAGCCACCAGAGGTTTTTGATTCAAAAGATCCAGATACCTCTTCCCCAACATATTTATAAGGTTCTTCATATCGACAGAGTGAAGGTGGACCTGAGGCATCAAATGCTTGATAGGTTAACGGAATTATTTGCTTAGATGGCAAGCTAAGGAATAGATCAGGCTAATCACAAATAACGGGACATTCGACGATCAAGGCTCAAATCAATCGTGGGTAAATGATTCAGAGTCAGGTTAAACTATTCCAAAATAGAATGTGCTAACAACATAAGCACAAACACTCAGCCGAGGGTCCAGCCACTGAGGTACAAATATCCAACATGCCGTACACTTGACGTTTGTTTACAGGGTCTGCACTCACGTTCTGATGTAACGTGCAATAAAGTGGAGATCTCTACTCACTGTCGACACTGGGATACGTCTCTCGTGTGAGTACCCATGTAGCACGACCGACTCATGAGTGACTCATGACCGACTCATGAGCGACTCATGACCGTTTCACGAGTGACTCATGAGTGTAACAACTGAACACTTTTGAGTCACTCATGAGTCGGTCGATGGGAAAATTTTTCGTAGCCCTTATTTCGTTACCAACGGTTCTCGTCTAATTTTCCAAAGACCCTGAATAACGATGAAGTCTTATTTTCAAACTAATTCCCAACGAAATCACGCCTTCGCGCAGCGGAATCGATATTTCGGTAAAATTTTAGAACGAACGGTTTCCAAAAATAAGCATATAATCAGAAAACACGAACTGTACACCAATATTGAAGATTCAAGTAATTTTCTGTAATTGTACAGCTGTACAGCTTTTCTGACAGACCGCCCAAGACAGGGATTTAAAACTGTAATAAAAATCAAAAAACGTAAGCCAGAGGCTTGTTGAGTGATGTACGTAGCTTATTCCCTCGAAAATTAAAGTGACTACAATCACACCACACCTCTCACCACTCCGCACTCAGTCCAATTGAAAACATCAACCGCTTGGCAACTATAGGTCATCTCAAGGCCACGGGTTTGAAAAATTTAAACTTCCACGGGTTCCACGAGTTTTTTGCAAATCCAGAAAAGTCTCTGACTTGTTATTGACCCGCTTCTGGGTGGCGCTCTACGAGAACTTTGGCCAGGTACAATCTTGAGTTGAGGAGGATCGTTGGAGCATAAGCACAGAGTTGTTAAGAGAACAGATGCAAAGCGGAAATTGTATGGTGCATGGATCAAGGCAAACACAAACGCAGGAGCACATATGCATTCACCCACAGGACATACAACAGAACATACATACAGACACCCATCAGGCATAGTGCCCAAACAGACACACACAACATGTCAGTCACACTTATTTGTATAGTTTCTTCTGTACTAGTTGCCCTCCCTATCGTAAATTGTTTGGAGGAGCAGGCGGACTGAAAATATCTTAGGTTACTCCGAGATAATTGTCCAATCTTATTTCAAATACATCAAGGGTCGAGGGTGAGACGACCCCTTCCGGTAGGTTGTTCCAGACAGAGACCACTCGGAGTGAAAACGAATAATGCAGGCAAAGCAAACGGCAGCGTTGGTGCTTGAAACTAAGACTATTCATTCTTGAACTAAAATGTTCAGCTTTTGGTCGGATGGATGAGCAAAGGTGATTGTGGTCCGTTATTATTTTGAAGGCTAATATGGTGTTCTCTCTCATCCTTCGAAACACTAGGTCACGGATGCTAGTCGCAGAACGTGATTTCCCCAACTTTCGCC
>LUCH01005821.1:7067-31310 GCA_013368495.1 Paragonimus heterotremus | reverse complement strand
CCTTACGGGATTTATATAAGGCCGTTGTTCCTCGAATGTACTAATCAGGTCGTGTATACCGGCCGGAAGAAAGATATACTAGCTGTTGAGCGTGCCCAGCGCGTGGATACCAAACTAGTCACAGGCCTGAAAAACGTCGCGTACGCGTCTCGACTTGAAATTCTTGACCTATACCCACTTGAATTTCAACGGCTCCACGGTGATTTAATTTTCACACACTTCCTCTTTAGAGTAGGCCTCGTTGATCAGTTCTTCACTGTATCGAATGATGACGGTCGGCTTGGACATAACAGGAAACTTTTCAAGCTTTGTCCTCGGACCCTTCTTAGACAGCAGTTTTTTCCTACAGGGTTGTTAACTTCTGGAACAATCTTCCTGCTGAGGTCGTCAGTAGCGCTTCTGGCAATCGTTTTAAGGCATTACTTTATGGTCGTTTTCCAAAAAGCTATTTTTGCGAGTAATCTTAGTTCGTTTTCTGACATTTTCTGTAATTCCCAAGAGCGGTGCTACACCCTGTTTTCAATGAATGCCTTTCAAATCAACAGACGCGCGCTTTACACTGAACAAGAAAAACCGACTGGATCCGGGACCCTTGGGCCTCTGCCTCGAATCCGTGTATCAGTCGCTGAACGCTGAATCGCTGCGGCAGTTCAATGGCATATTGAAAAATAAGAAAAAATGATACAATCCCTTTCTACCCTATTTCGGAGAAATGAGGGTCTAATATAATGGAACTCACTGTACTAGATGTGGAAGCATGCTTTTATTTAAATTTGGGCATAATTAAGCAAAAAAAACTTGAAAGTAGTTTCGATAATCGAACTGTTGCTGAAACATAAATAATAAGCCTTTTATAAAAATCCAAACATGAAGAGTTCCTGGGAACCTAGATTTACAGGAAGTAGATTCTTCAATGTAAGACATTGCACAAAAACTGGAAAAGTAGGTCGTGTTATATCAGTTATATTCGCTATGCTTTACAATTCGTTGAAACCACCGTTGCTAAATTTTCCAGGAAATTGGGATGTACACTAGGATGAAAACGAGGTGACCTGCAGAAAGATTGACACTGAAGAACGCTTCCAACTGGAAACATTAAGGCACTCGCATCGGCAATTATGCAGCTTGTCGGTTTGGTGCTTCTAGGCCGTAGCGAGTTGGGAGCGGCCATTTAGGCGGGAAAAGAAATTTTTCAAATTTTTTATGAAATATCAACACACATTACGGGTCAAATGCATACATTTCATCGAATATAATATTTGTGTTGCAATGAGAAAAATCAGTTATACCTCAAAATTGCCCATATTCGCATTTCTGCGGAGGAAAATGTCGCCATTTCTTTCAACAAAAGTAGCATGTTGGCTTTCTTATTCAATATTGCGATCGGAAAATGCTTCCAACGGAATTTTTGTTGTAGAATACATATTCCCATCTAGCAGAAACACTCAATTTCGGGTGGCTTCGGAGATGTAATGGAATTTGCAATTAACGCCCTATTTGCGCTTGCATTGCATTTTAGACGGAATATCACAGTAATTCTAAATTTAAGTAGTGCCACCATGTCGCCATGCCGCCGTGCGACAGCCATAATTACCCCGCGTGGATTTTCGAAAATGCTCGACACGGTTTTTTGTCAATGTTTGTGGACGGCTATGAATATCTGTTCCAAAATCTGTAAAGACTTGTCTGCTGTGTCCCAGTCACTCGACACAGAGCAGCTTGCATAATGTGAAGGCGAAACTTCCAATATTTCAGTAGATTTGTACAACAGTGTGTTCGCAAACAGCACGCCTGATTATTCTATGACACACTTTTCTCAACCATTCACTGGTGTGGTAGGTACCCATTCCGTTCGTTCTCCCAATATAGAGGTATACCTACTTTGGTGAGATCGTCAGCGGAGCTCATGTTAGTAATTGATCACGATTTGTTTGTTGAGCATCCCCTTCCTCCGCCAAATTTGTGGCTAATTAGATTTGGGGGTTTTCGGCGTAAACTAACTACGGCGGTTTCGTGATCCTGTAGGGGTAGGTAGGCACAGGCTTGAACCCGAAAGAGACTCGCCGGACACGTCTCACTAACAGGAGTGGAATCCATCCACACTAACCGAGTAACTGCAAATCCGTCTCAACATCACGCACGGCCCTGCTCGAACGTTCGGACATAGCATCGCTTAGAGATTACTAAGTAAAACCAAGTATTCAGTGCAGAAGACCAGAGGCTATGCACAACTTCTTCGAAAAGGCCTGCAAAGACTTTAACTGCCTTAAAACGTTGTGTACTACGACAATGGTTGTGTTCAAGGTTCGTCTGAATCACAACTCGGTTTGATGGCCTGAGTTCTAGCGGACCGTGTTGCGCATGGATACGGGGTATGTTTTACTAACAAACGGCACGTACTTTGTTATCCCGTATATTCACTCAAA
This sequence comes from Paragonimus heterotremus, assembly GCA_013368495.1. NCBI lineage: Eukaryota > Metazoa > Platyhelminthes > Trematoda > Plagiorchiida > Troglotrematidae > Paragonimus > Paragonimus heterotremus. The sequence goes on along the minus strand of LUCH01005821.1, from coordinate 28,884 downwards.
TACATATATTCCATTCCAACTATTTCCGGGAATTCAGTGGTGGAGTGAATGACACACGGGTTTGGAGTAGAAACCGAATGTTCCCTGGGCAAGTCGGGCTTTCTTTCTCACCGTCAAGCGGGCGTTCGCTAATCTAAAAGGTAATAATTGAAACAGAGTGTGTGGTACCGCTTTTTGGGATTATGGTGAGTATTAGGAACAGAGTAAGGTAACATGCATAATGGTTGTTTTGGTAAATGAGAATCAAGTAAAAATTTGTAACGATCTCTAGAAGCGCTGCCGACGACCTCATAGGGGAGATTGTTCCAATGGTTAGTAACTTTGCAAAAAGTAACTGCTGCCTAAGGAAGATCCGAGGGCAAAGCTTGGAGAGCATCCTGTTATATTCTCATCGGCAGTCACCATTCGCTATGGTAAATAGTTGTTCAACCAGATCTACCTTAAGAAAGAGATGTGTGAAAATTAACTCACACCAGATTCGTGGAAATTCAAGTGGATCTCGAGGAGCCAGTTCGGCGATTGATCAACTTCACTCAAAAATTTAGTTGTTTGACTTTGTGATTTATACTTACCTTTTCTCGCACAAGCACGAAGATACCTCCTTGCATATCATTCATCTTCAAATGCATTGAGTGGATATACGTCATTCAACATCATCTGCTCGGCTGAGCAGTTGATTACTCACGATGAACTGATGTAATGCGTTCATGCTGATTGTGCGTCACTGAGAACGAGCTTGACCGCGAAATATTTTCTCATTTTAATTCTGTCAATATTGCGGCTCTTCTCGTGCACCGACAGAGATCAAATATGGTGTCTTACTGAAAAGTTTCTCACGGTTTCCGTTAGACGGTTTCTTCTAGCAAGCTCAGGACTAGTGCACCTCGTGATCGCCTATGAGTCACGTGTATAACCAACTTTTCGTTCTGTTCGTCGGACGTACGACAATATTTTATCCAAGACGGAAGAGGAACTCTAGGAATTCGCTTCAGAAATGCAAGCCGTGAGTACCAATCACGATTCAGCCCGACTTGTACTTTTAATCGTTTCATTTAAGTCTTGTTCGTTTTGTTTTCATACTAGTCACACATTTACGACTGACGAGAGTGTGCGAAATGAATTCATATCGTAATTTGTGTCTTCTGACTATTCTATTCAAATGGCTAAAAGGGAATCAATGTTTCAAATTTCAGAAATGCAATAAGCCTATAAATTCGTTTCGCGCTTTGACTACAATCTGTTCGACATTTATTCATAAAAACAGCTGATTTTTGTGTATAGTCGCCCAGCTTCGATGAACCTAATGGCTCAGTATTGCTGGAACCTATTGGAGTGAAAATGAGCCAAGTGTCTGGAAGATATGTTTGATAGAATTGTATCCGTTTTATGATGAGCAAAATTTGGGAATGTTCCGTCCAAATCCTCCGGTGTGCTTGGGGATGGGCTCCGCGAGTTGAATAGGTTTCATACGGAGATGAAAAAATATTGCATATTTGAAGTCTTAATTCTGCCGAGTATGAACTTTGCCTAATTTCTTAGAGCAAAAAGTCGAGAGAGGGCCAATTAGGCCACAAGTAGAAGACAAAACCATTTCTGTACAACACTGTTGACAGAGGAATCCATTCGTCTTTATCGTCAGGTCAGATGGCCTGGTGAAAGCCGGTGGCGCTTAGCAATTGACCATGAAACGTGTTTCTGTATTGGATTAATATCGTCTATCATGAACGAAGGATTGTGTGCTATACTCACTAGTGGCAAAAGATTCACGAGAGACGATTTTACTTATAAGTGATTCCGAGTGAAACTCGATGAATTCTGCCACGTTTGCACTAAAATTACAATACACAGGAGTCTTTTTCACTCCATACCCCAATTTTCTGAAGAATTGCGGACAGGTTGGTGAAGGATGACCCATTCTCTGTATACTGACGCAATCTGCTGAACACTGCACCCACGGCATCCGGGCATTTGTAAACGTTGGACGTGATTTTTGAACTGCGTCCGCCAGTCGAATTAAAGCTCCAGAGGTCATAGTATGAGTTATTCACAGAAACTACTCTCTATATCGGATACGAACTTGAAAAAAAAGGATTTTCATCTAGTAAATGACAAACCGCAACCCAATGCTGATGTTTCGAAGACTAGAAACTCCGAGCGCCACCCAGTTTTAGGCTTGCTTTCACACTACCGCTGTTTTCTGTCACAAGCTTCCTCAATGCTTTCACTTCTGTGAACCTTGTAACACAAAATTACACACTGTTTGGGCATTGGTGCAGATGTTTGTCGAGTGCCACATAAATATCGTAACATATTAATAGATAATATGGTACAAATATATAATGCATTGATAACAGTATATAATAACAACATGTAATACAGTGATCATATAATAACAATTTCGCTGTGCGGTGCTGGCCTTCGGAGGCAGGGGCGGTATTCTGCCGTGCAGTGGTAGACTTTTATCACAGAACAATCGTCTTCGCCTAGAAAAGTTTAAAACCATCTGAGAAGAACAATTCCTAACTAGACAAAGGAGTCTTAATCTTGATATTTGGGTCAGCAGCTGTCACCAGTAAGTTTAAGGAACGTATTTTAAGATCCATACTGACTATGAGCTGTTGTTAACATTTCTTGGAAGCTAGAAAGCAATCCACTGCGTCTTCTTCCGGTATGCAGGTTTGAACGGTACATCTAAGCAACCACAGCAAAAAACGTACTTTTATCACTGAAATTATCAACACTGCAGCTAATGTTCTGAATCTTCTTCAGTCCGACAAAAACAAGAACATAACAGCTACATCTGATCAATTCCATGCCACCTTGGCACAAGGTGTCGCCTTGAAGCAAGAAAATAAAGCGGTCAACGAATTGCAAGTCACTACTCTTGAAAGTATAACGTTTTCAGTCAGTCTGATGTTCTGTGGGAGTTACTCGTGAATTATGGCTAGTCTTGGTTCAAAAGGATTAAGTGAGTTCACACGATGTCTGCATTTACTGGGACTGTCTTCAAGTATCGTCACAAAAGTTGTGACGACGGCTGTCGGAATGGTTGCACGACGGATGAAGGCTTTTGCGACGGATTGTTGCTGGAGGCAGGAAACCATTGGAGACTGAACGATGCAGCGATAGATGCAGGGGTTGGACAAATATATTGAGTCATTCGTTAAAGATTGAAATTCACAACGAGTTACGCGTAATCTGTTGATCCGAAAATGACTTTATCACTATCCAATGGCAGAGACGACAATCTCTCATTAAAACCGTTAATGAGGAATGGCTCTTGAAAAGTGGGTTTAGTACGACCCCAAATGAATCAACGTACATTAAAATTGATTATTTCATCTCGAATGTGGAAAATCTTTAGGAATTAAATAACTAAAGTGCCTGTACAACAAATCTGACAACTAGGTACCGTTTAGTAATGGTGGACGATAAAACGGAATTGAGCTCACTCAAACAAATGGTCATTGGTTGAGTTGGAGCAAAATGACTGTTCACACATCGGGAAATGGTGAGATTTATAAGCTGCTCAAGAAAGAATTTAGAACCAGAATGCCTGATTTGGACAGTTAGAAATGTCCAAGACTCTGACTGAATGAGGGTGATGGAAACGGTTGCATTATCATGTGTGAGAGTAAAAATGGTCAATACTGTTTATTCTCAAGGAAAAGTACTGAAACATAGGGAAGTGCGCTTAGTCATTCTAAGAGCGGTAAATTCTGTTTTCGCAGCCATTTCATGCTGAAACATGAAAAATAAGTTAAACGACAACCAAATGCCCAGACCTTGCTTCAACCCATTTTTGTGGTACTTGTTATGTTGCAGTACATCACGGGGACGCTCACATGGGCTCATACGATGATGAAAGGGCCGCTGCTCTCCAAAAGTGTACAGGAAATTCTGATGCCATCTACACATTCACTCTCGTTACAGGGCCTGCTTTCTCCAGCTCTTTGCAGCGCTTTTCTGTCTATTTTTAACCCAACCGAATGAAGAAGTAGCCCTCATTTGCATGTTCACTAATTATTTGGGTCTTTTGAACAAACTATTCAAAATCAGACAGCTGATCCGCATTACTAGCCCTCATATTCCTGATTTGACGGAAACCTGACTTTCCGCAGATATCAGTGATAATAAGGTGCATGTTTGTAGACACACACGGACTCCCCTTCGTGGTTGCCTAGGTGGCTGTCTCCGACATCGTGGTGGTTATGATAAGTGATATGTTGATGACGTTGGTAATGTCGTTTTGTTGGGAGCGAGTTGTAACAAAACTTAATGTATTTACGTTCATCCTTTTAAGCGTAATTACGCTGGTCATCACAACCATAGGGAGCGGAATGATACGATTGAAAACGTAGCTCATAGGAAAGTCGTAAAATTGATTGTAATGAATAAGAAAGGATGGATACGGACGACCATTATAGAAGAGTGCAGTGTAGTTGAGTTAAGGATGACAGTTACCATAGTGGATAGTGGCGATATGCAATTGATCAAAATACGATGTCCATGATAACGACATATTTCTTGCTAATTTGACGATAACAGACCAGAGTTTACTTTTGATGTGAAGTTGATTATGGCGGTGGTTGATGAGCTCTCTGTAACTTCGTTGATTCAATTCTCACGTCACGCACAGTCCGTAAAATCACTGTAAAATTCGCGTCCAAATAGACGTTTTACTCAGCCATCCAAAAGAAGGGCTAGACCCTCCAAGTCCGCCTACTCAGGTTCGCAGACCTTGAATATGATTACCATAATTAATGTTCACAACATATTTTTACTGACTGTGAAGGCACATCTTTCCCGGGCTGCTCCAGGTTGTTCACGCCGGCTTCCAGAATCATGTTGCATATTATACATTGCTCATATGATTATCTGTTTATCGGACGGGTGGCTAACTCTCCAGTTAAACGGCATGCGCCGCGGTGATTACTAATGTGTCTACTTGACCGTATTCAGCAGATTTGTTTTTCCCTGTATTCGTGCGGTCTCCGATTTGCTTCTGGCAACAATCGTCATGCATTATCTTATCGTTTTAGAAGCAAGTGAACCAAATGCTTTTTTCACAAACTATGATTGTCTTTCATTATTATGTCCGTTTCTTATTTTATTCCCTTAATTGGTATATTGTACAATTAACAGTTATGTGTACGGTATGCGTTTCACGTTAGAATGTGCGTAATGATCACGCTTGTCTGAGCGTGTTTCTCACAGATGCGTTGAAAAATATACCATTATTATTATTATTATTATTACCTGTATTCTGCACAACTGAGATTCCATCATGGTCACACAAATTAGGTTTGCCACGTTTGTATGGACCATTCGTTCACCAGATGTATAAACCAAACACTGACTTAATTGTTTATTCCCCCTTTGGGTACTGATACACACCGACTTGCTGATACCATTTGGGGCCGTTTTGCCTTATATGCTTTCCTGCCTTCATCATTTAACAACAACGGCATGTTAACCTTTTGGTACATATAATTGTTGACATGCTACTGGAGCCCGACATCATTGTGGCATGTTCACTTGCAATAGGGTATTCAGAAGACGTGGTACGATCTGACACCTTGTCGAACATGGGCCAGAATGTTACGCAAATTCATTCATCAAGCTGCTTCAAATGTCACAGTAATCAGTCAGCGATCACAATGGGGCTCAAAATGAAATATGGAAAGATACGCCAAACGTTGGATTTCGCTTCCAATCCTATAGCTGGGAGTGAGAGAAATACTCGCGTTTATATTTGCTATCATCCTTATGAGCATTCACGGGTCGTGGGTTAGTTGTTCTATTCACAATGCAATAACGGAACGTCACTGTCTCTGGGTTATGTCAACCCATTTCTGTCGATGTGTTCATCGACCAATAATTCTGCCCCCAATAGTTTGCGTTTTGTCTAATACCATTCCATTTAAGCGAAGTGAGATGGCATTCGCTGTAATATCGCTAATATACGCCATTGCAATTTCACGGTATAACACTGGCTACAAATGCCTCCAGCAAGCATCTTTTAGTCAGGATTATGCCAAATAAGGATGTCAATTAGTTGACGCTGAAAAATAATAACCATACATAGATAAATAAAACATCAATTTATTCTCATATGTATCAGGCCATTATCCGGTAAGTTGTGGAGGCCTTCAATGATGATATTCTAAGATGACAAGTAATCGAATGTTCCGTGTTCACGAGTGCCTGCACCTCTGGTTCTCAATGCAAAACATCTCAGAATGTATCCAAAACACAGAGTTATGTAACACCCCGTGTAAAGCTATCACAGCTTGCAGACTCTCATCAGTATTCTCTCAGTGTGGTTCTGCAGAGGTTTCGCGGATGAAATTTCAATCGCAAACAACGACACATGATTCGTCAAAGGTAGCCATCTGCAGATCACCAGCACCTTCACCGCACCCATTGAATGGGCCAGCGATTAATTCTGGACAATCGGAAGAAAACAAGGGATTTTCTTGAAAGGCGTACGTCATCTACAAGCGTCCTCTTCGGTGAAGTGGAATTAGTTTGTTGCTGCTGTGGTCTATACGATGGAACGAGCTCAAGCGTTTGTAGTGATGTTTCGGAAGTAGTCTTCCGCGTACACAGATACCCCTGCCCTATTATTGCAACCAAAACGGCTAAACTAACCGGTGGTTGGTTTAAACATTTATGTAACACACCTGCTTCTAGACATTCATATTTGCTTAAAGATGGAAGTTACATAAATATACACTTCGTCAATATTTTTACCGTGTAAATTGTCCTAATTAATCCTAGTTGGTTACTGAATTTCTTTGCGCAAGTTGGCCTTCGGATAACAGTGGACTATCAGTTAATGATGAGAGGTAAAACACCAAAGTGAATATAGAATGAATGAATCGTAAGCAATCATTTCTGTCTGCATCGCCCAGCTTTCAAAAAGCTATGTGTAGCATTGACTTACAGAAAGGACTTTACACACATATGGTTTAGTTGCAATGACAGACGAGGTTTTCATTCAACTTCCCTCATGGACATCTACGTGCTATCCCGAATGAGCCCACAAATCTGATGAACGTTTAATCCGCTTCAATGCTTTTTCATTGACATTATTCAGCATAAAGTGATAGCATGCATAAACGAATAGTACAACAGACTCAGCTTAAATACGTTGAAACTGAACGTTTGTAAAATCGCACTACAAGTTGCTTCATCTTATACCGATATTTTTTGCTCTACAAACTCCTTGTAGGACGTTGCTTTAATCATTTCTCTGCCGCTAGAAGGGTTAGGAAACATTGTTATATTCGTAACGTTTCTTTGACAGGCATTCGCAACTACCGCCATTTTGTACACTTTTGTTTTGATCCGCGCCTCCATTGAACGCGCATTTCAGTTCCACTTATTTCGTGCGCGGTGATTCCAGTTCTCTTATGTCCCTTACGGGCTGTCGTCACTCACAATTTAGTTAAAAACTTTGTCAATGCGTTTGATATGCTCCATGTTTTCAGCTTGGTAATCCAGACCTACTGACGGTTGTTTAATTGCGGATGTAACACGTAATGCATACGGACTGTTTTCATTAACCTTCACGCTAGAAACGAGGGGAGTTAAACGATGGCATAATTGGTGAACTACTAACGAACGTATGAAACGTGGGAGGTAGGTTACGCGTGTTCGATAAAATGTATGCTTCGTGTTTGACGGAAGGGGACCCCATCCACCAGACAACATCGGGGTAGCCTGAAGGTTGAATATTTCGTAAGTGTGGTAGATTTACCAACTTCCAATGTTCCAAAGCGAATGAATGTCATATGTTTTTGTTATGTTTGGGCCCTCTAATTAGGCGCTTATTTTTGGCGTAACCCATTACACGAGGAATTCTTAAATTTGCTTCCTTTGCTTTACATACTATTCAATCTCAGTATTTGCCATCCCCTAATTGACCATGTCCGGTTTCTATTCGTCAGATTTGCTGGTTAGTTTGCTAATCTGTATGGAGACAACCAACTGGTTTACAATGTGCATCGCCTCACCCATGCGCTCAATGATGTGTAGTGGTTTGGAGCGGTAGGGATAATAGTTTTAGCGACGCTTCATATGGTCAAAGGTTACTGCTTAAACAAGTACCCGCAGAGAGGATCTACTCTGAAAGCAGAGGAATGGCTCCATCAGTACTTGTGAACGAACCAAGAACGCATTACGGTTATCGGAAGCAACTTAAGCATGAACATCACATCAGTCCAACTTCTTTAACAGAATTGTCCGTTAACGTGATGACACAAGTCAACTTCGACCCTAGATACCTAGTACTTATGGGTGTTGTTAGGCGCCTGATTTAAATTTGGTGTTCTTCCGATATCATTTGTGATGCTGGTTATCTAGCAGGTATGTCAAAGGCCATGGATGTCAGCTTATTTGTTGCATCCAAGTTTCTCACGATGTTTTGTGTATCTCAGTGATGCCTCACTTGTAACAGTCAGAAAGCCTACCTGGACGGGGCAGTATATACAACTTTAAGGTTCCTGTCCAATGCGGTATAAGAGAAGCCTCGTCCGAACGCTTCTTCACAGAGCACCGAGACTTTGCACAGATGATAGTCTAAAACGAGAATTAAACATACTCAGAGATACGTTGCGAGCCAACGGTTACCCCTTGCAATTAGTCAAGAAATTTAGCAGTGTCATTAACTAAAATGATACGAAGAACAACGGTTCCAAATAAGACGGCATACTTGGATCTACCGTTTCTACGGTACGGCCGGTCAATATTGACGAAAGACGTCTAACATGTATTGTTACCAGATCTTATAACGTTGTAGAGCTGTGTACAACACAGCAAACCATGACCTTAACAGACTCGTCGGCTGCGAACAAACAGCCTACGTCTGTCACATTTCATTGTTTATGAAAATATCCATGTAGTTGCAACATGAACTACAAAGGGTGGACAAACCGACAACAAGCTTTTCGTGTCAAGGAGCCTGTTCGCAGGTGACTTGGATCACAGTTAGAAACGCCAGGCGCGTTCATAATGGCCTGCTGACGGCACCCAAAATCATCAGTAGAGAAACACAATTCAAACAGGAGACAGCTGCGTGCACAACTGTGTATATAAATACAAGGCTTGTGGTGCCTTCCGTATGACTTTTCAAAGTCACCGGAGAAGAGTTCTTCAAATTGCTGAAACATTAGCTATCCGACAGCCTAGTCCCCCTGTGTTTTCAAAAACAACTTTTGTTGACGTTGCGGCTGCCCTGGCAATCAGTCCCTCTATTTGTTTAGTCTTCGTTCCCGTGCCTGTCGGTCTAATCCCTTAGTCCATTGTTTCTGCTCCATGGGACCTTAGCTTCATGTTTAAAATTGGTTACATGTTCATGTGTGATCTGTATCTTCCAACTGTTACTCCGGAGAACATCACATGTGTTACCTCTTCTCACTGCCTCATTCAAGTTCATAATGATAGCGATTTGCTTCGGATATTTTTTCCGTTCTACAGAATGATGTGCATGAATTTTATAACTGCTTCAGGAAAGGCTTTATATTTTCCGAAGCTACCGCGACCACTGCGTTAAAGTTGCAGCTCAGGTTTCTGACGTGATGAAACTCTCTCTGTTACCTGTCTTGTTAACTCGTGTTATTACTTCGTACGCTAACAACTTTTGACACAAAAACATTGACGTAAAGTGGACACTTATTGGGGTCTTAGTTTGACTGTAGGTGTCACGTTAGGGACTATAATACGTTTTCAATGCAGGTTGACTAATGTCGTAGTGAAACCCTGTCTTTTGTCAGTTTTGTTGATTCGCGTTATCCCTTCACCTGTTAACCACTTTTAGTTTAGAAAATGATTTGTTAAGAAATATTAGTTATCTGTTATGTTTTTTCAATGTTCTTTCTTTTCAGACCCTGGTGTTTTCTCATCTTTTCGTGGCTTTTGCTCTTTAACTTCTTTATTCGGTTCGCCATTCGCGCGCAAAATGCAGGAGTCAAAAATGCCTACAAATTATACCAGATTGGGTGTTAATTACTCATACACCGTGGACTTTATTTTATCAATTTCAAGTTTGATGTATACAAACATTTTTTTCATCGCCGTATATATCATTTTGTTGTTAATTTCTGCGTGTTCATCGGTCACGCGGGAAATGTCCGTTTTAGGGTCGATTCAGATAGTTATTCGATGCATCCCTTGTCCATCATCATACCGGTCTGCGTGGAGCCATTTCAAGGAGTTCAACCCGAAAGCTTAAAAACAAACAATCTTGTTAAGTCGGCTCACCAAGTTCTGTCGAATATAACCGATAGCTAAGAAGAAGAGTCGATGTAACCTACGGACTAATGTCAGCAGTCCGTAAGTGGTAGATTAAATAAGATTTCAACTGCCTCACTGGTTGAAGCGAATAACCAGGAATTTCAGCGAGAAAGGTCAACTCGGTTCCTACTCTGGCCAACTGGATGCCATCCATGGTTTGTTCCAAAACGACTCCGATCAGCGTCGGATCGGCGCTGGATTTTGTTGCACGCCTACTCGAATCCGACTCCGTACTAACTCTTGTGCGAGCCGGATCGACTTTGAGCCATACTCGGCGTGTTTAACCAGTGGTGGTTTTCGATCGTCCTGTGCATCGTCCGCTGCCCTATCGAAATGGTGAACAGAAGTGACGTGTATCAACCCTAAATAAAATTTGATTTATGAGCGATAAGACGGTTTTAGTTGACTACGATTAAAATGTTCCACCACAAATATCTCCACTCTTTTCTGTCTTTACCAATCTTTAACTGACCAGAAATATGCAGTCTACTGCAGTGCTTATGGGGACCACGATTGGGGCCCCATCACTGAAATAAATTCTGAGAAAGTTTAAGTACATTCCTGATAAGGTTATCCATACCTGTGACATAACTTCAAGTTTGCTATCGCCATTCGCTAAATTTGCTGAACCCTGCTAACGAATTGTTGAGGTGTTGTGTAGTTGGGAGTAACATTTTTAGACAACCGACTGCCGGCCATTCTGTTGTCACCTGCATTACCCCTTACGGACTCATGGATGATGTCTACTTAAACAAGCTTACGTGCGCACGGCGTGAAATACGTCAGCTTGCAGTATAGGATGGATGACTCTCATTCAGTGATACCTCTGAACATATTAACTGTTAGAAGATTCGCATGGAACATTTTCATTCGTTTGCTTGCCCACTCATCTGTTTCTTGCCAGTGGTGCGTTGCAGGTTTCGTTCAATTTGTTCGATCCTTCCCAATATTTGCTATCTGAGGGAACAACCATTCGTCGAATTGTTTTTAATCGGAAACTTTATCAAAGCAGGTCGAACAGTCCATAGTGTTTAGGACTAATTTTATCCCAGGTACACAAGCCATAGTAGGTAAAAGCACTCCATGCCGTTCAGGTAATTGAATCACTATTCCTCAGATTCCTCCGGTAAAACATTTGTAACACACTCACAGTCTAACTTCTATGAGTGTCTACCAGTTAAAAGCTTTAATTCCTACACAAATCTTCCAAGGAACGTTTAATCTGCTTTTTTAATCCAATAAAGTATATATAACCGCAAAACTCGTCGCGCCACAGATGTCTTGATGTAGTTTGCTCCGTCATCGCATGCTTCCCAGTGTAGATTTGGCAGACGTCTGCATACCAAGGTTTGGATAAATAAAGTCCATTCTGGAATGCTTTTTCATGGAAAATTAAGAGGAATCTCATCAACCCCGGCTATTTCCGTTGCATAAGGTACCGCACGATTCATAGCTTCCAACACTTATTTTTTTGTTTCGTCAGAATGTGGCGACTCACAATTTATTTCAAAACATCGAAACCTAGAGAGTGAATGCTCAAACAGGCTACCACCTTCAGCACTATTGTTCGCATGGGTTGATTGATATCACTGGATGCTTGGGGACAATGGAAAAGAGTCACACACGCATTGGGGATTTTTCGATATTGTGCCATCACTGACAAAATCTTTGCCCGAGTCGTTTCACACACTGAAATAATCCGTTTCTACCGTATCAGCTGGGCCATAAGTATTTATTGCTTCCAGGCACCCACCCAACTGATAATCATCCTGACTATCTAGATTAGAGATCTGGTCAGAAATAACACTGGGAATAATAACTTTCTCCTAATCGTACTCTAAGTTTCCACCCATTCGGTGGAATGTCGATTTTTATGAGTTCATTATTGTTCCTTCAACACACCATCCCCTGGGTTGAGTGTTCTTTTTTACTTCCTTTGCAACTCGCCTCAATGTGACATTTGGCGAAATATATAGAAAAGCAAGCACTGAGATGGCGCAGGATATACTGGCCGTGACTTATAAAAACCATGGGTGTTTGTCATTATAGGTTTTCTGCGCTTTGGTCACCTGGTTGACTGTCTCATGACTTGATCGATTTTGCCTAGCTGTTTGACTCCCCACTATATAGTTTGTATGTTAATTCCGCAAAGGTAACCGATGAGATGCGAACGAAATTTCAATGCGCAAGACATCTTACACGCCATTATTGGCCTTTTTCAAGTTCATCAGTGAGAACCAGTGTTTCAAGCTAATATTCTGGTTAGATGGGTAGAGTTGAGATAAAAATATTGACAGTGTTAGATTGGTGACAGACAGTAAGTAGAAGAGTGTTTCTCGACTTAATCGCAGTCCACAATGCAAGCAGTATCCAAAGTTGATTCATCCTTCTTCCAATTTTATGAATGTCCAGCCAAGAGGTTGCGCAGTGCAGAAGGTACCCTGTTCGGAAAATGTACAGCCCCTCTAGCGATCGCCAGAATTTATGAGTTTTTTTCCTGCTCCAAATTTGTGCAAACTACACGGTCATCCGATGATGTTAAACGCACTTAAGGAATTCAGAGACAGCGCCTGTTAGATAAGTCATTTAAGATCCGCCGAAACGATGAAAACCGTTGATGTGAAGGCTGCATGTGAATTGTAAATGACGTTTCGATTGAACCTCACAGTACCAGCTGATCGCTGCTGGCCGTGAACTTCGTGGACCCAAGAGTCTTTGTGCCACGTGTGCCCCAAGGATTCTAAGCAATTCTTCTGTGATTGTGAGACCTATATTTGACCGACAGATAATCGTCCGTTGGTTGTGCTAGTAACACAGCAAACCAGTGGAGTGTAAAAACGATTGGCTTGATGTGATTTATGGTTCTCGTGCTTTTTACGAATCACCAGCAACCCTTTGAATCTTCCCATCTTCTCAACCACAAGAATATTCACGACCACAATACTGTGAGGCGGTCGATCACAAGCTTTTAGTTGACCGCTAAGGGTTACCACTATGGAAGCGATGCATCAATCATCCCTCAAGTATAACCTGTCAACCGGAACATTTGAACTACGTACAAACTTCCCCCAGTGCTGGCGTCTTGATAAGTTCAAGTTGAACATCACCCACAATTGATCGCAGCTGTCGCATTCCCATTGAATTTCCAGTCGACCCCTTTCGAAAAGAAGCACTAGACTCGAGTTTCGCTCTCATTAGACCTCGTCAGTAGTGCATATCATCGCCACTGCCGGGACTTGAACCACGGACATGCTGTTCATGAGGCAACCGTGTTTACCACTGCGCCATTGACCTCACGTTAGGCACGACCGGATTATCATATGTGAACACTCAACCACTTTCGCTTGTGAGTAATGATCAGGTTGCCCGATCGCCTCGAGAGGAGACACAGTTACTGTCTGTAAACTCCAATCGATGACCCCTCGATTAGGACTTCTCTCCAAGTTGAAATCACAGAAATCACTGACTTGTTGAGCGATATTTGATTACTGGTAAGTGGTAGAGGATTTGGTTTATTTCAAGTTGAACATCACCCACAATTGATCGCAGCTGTCGGATTCCCAAATTCCCTACCACTTACCAGTAATCAAATATCGCTCAACAAGTCAGTGATTTCTGTGATTTCAACTTGGAGAGAAGTCCTAATCGAGGGGTCATCGATTGGAGTTAACAGACAGTAACTGTGTCTCCTCTCGAGGCGATCGGGCAACCTGATCATTACTCACAAGCGAAAGTGGTTGAGTGTTCACATATGATAATCCGGTCGTGCCTAACGTGAGGTCAATGGCGCAGTGGTAAACACGGTTGCCTCATGAACAGCATGTCCGTGGTTCAAGTCCCGGCAGTGGCGATGATATGCACTACTGACGAGGTCTAATGAGAGCGAAACTCGAGTCTAGTGCTTCTTTTCGAAAGAGGTCGACTGGAAAGTCAATGGGAATGCGACAGCTGCGATCAATTGTGGGTGATGTCCAACTTGAAATAAACCAAATCCTCTACCACTCACCAGTAGTCTTGATGATTACCTAAATTTCAGATTTGCTGGAAGCGTTTAGTGATATGGCTCATTAGCGCTCATTTAACGAACCCGTATCACTGCTACATCCGCAGTGGCATGTGTGGCGGGCTTTCTTCACAAATTGAGGGCCGCTTCCGAAAAGCATGAATATTGGCCGTTATTGAAAACCTATACTATTAGGCGATTCAAGAAAGCGTTCGTTGTTTGCTTCTAACGTGCACAAGTGGTGTATGCTATGTTACCAAACATGTAAGGTTTTCCGGTTTGCTGGCGATATCCCAATTTTTTACGCATTGCATCCAACCAGCATTCTTACCTTCTTCCTACAAAATATACAACAGAACCTGGTAGTATAAAAGTCGTAGTGCACACGACGCTAGTAACACTGTCGCCAAAGAAATCGAACGTAATCGCTCACGTTTGCCAAACGGTCCACGGTCATCTCTTAGTCGAGGAACATAATAAGCACACCGGAAAATCCGTGTAACATTTAAAAATAGACTTTCAACTCCATTTAACTTCCCTGAACAAATTAGCCTTCCGGTAAACAAAGCCAAAATAAATTAGGGAGCATTTGAAAGACAGCCAGTGTTCTATCTGCGCATCTGTCTCCGCACAACTTAAGCTCGACCTAAACATGGTTGCTTACGTTTATTCAATATACTGCAACAGGACTTATATAGGATTTCAACATGGACGGTGCAATGGGGCTTGCCACCTTAACCCGGAAAAATGCTCATTCATGCGTCTGGGAGAAATCACGGATGTCGATGCCTCTCATGTTGGAGGCCACTTATTTACATAGTGTAATACAGAACGTGACCTCGGGGTATCAGTGTCTGACACCCTCGAAACACAAGCTCACACAACTCAGACTTGTGTTGAAGCTAGGAATGTGTTTGGGGCTATCTGTCGATCCCCCGCTAAAGTGTCCAGGGAGGCCTTTTGCTCACTCTTCCCATATCATGTTCGTCCGAGACTAGGGTGCGGCCACGCCGCAGTGTTTGCCTGTATACAAAGTGAGATATCTCAACTTTAAAGAGTACACAGGGCAGCCACACGCATGGTTGTTGGAATGAGGGGCCTTTTTTATAACCGACGGTTAGAGCCCCTGAACCTGTACCCCCAGAGTTACCGGCGGCTCCGCGGTGACCTAATTATGATACACGGCATTTTGCGAGGCAACATGGGCGAAGAGCTCACAGCAGGTTTCCCCTCAGAAATGAGCACAGATTCCGGGGTCATCCATTCACAATTCTCAAACAGCGATCGGGACGACTCCAAGCCGTATTTCAACTGTCACGGCGGGCCGTTAGTAGTTGGGATGCGCTACCAGCGCAGGTGGTGCTAACACCCAATGACGTGAGCTTCGGGTGGCCCTTAGATGAACATACGATGGCGCGCTGGAAGAAAGATGACAGTTAACCCTGCTTACCCTGGATTCCAGACACTCATTTAAGAGGCTAACACAGCCAGCGACTCCTGCCTTCTACCAATGAACAAGAAAGCAACTTTTGAAAGTCTGACAGCGTCTACTAGGATATTTATCCCCTAGTAGCCACAAAGAACTCTGTCGAAGACAAACTTAAGAATATTAAGGTTGTACTGTTAACTGTTACAAATCTATCCGTTTCAGTGACTTCACAACAGCATTCACATTGGTGTTTGGGAAAGGTCCTGGCAAAATTGTTTGCTTAAATATGTTATCATTTCCGGAATAACTTTTCGAACGGTTTCAAAGTTGGTAACAACATTCAACACCTCAGACTGGACTTAATAAGACTCCCCCATCAAAGCAACTTTCCATGTTGAACGCCGTGCAATAATGATTATCTTTTATTGTATTTAAGTTCATGACCGACTAAATGTAACATCTTGTCAACCTGCATTCAGGCAATATATAGCCATTTTCAAAGTCGACCACAAAATTTTCACAAATAGACTGCAATGCGTTAATCATCAAGCATTCAGCTTTACAGTAAAAGGTTTTTCAGACACTGGCACGATATCGACAAGTTTTATTTACTTCATGTTTCATTCCTAGGAAAACCATCCCACATTGACGTGTTTTACAGTTGCAGAATGCTGATTGCCAAAGTAGAAGATACACATTATGGCCTTGAGAGGAATCGCTGATGTGCATGCTACTCCTATGTTCTCATACAGGCACTCAACACGTTCAACAACGCTAAGTATACAGCAGAAATGCTTAACGGAAGTGAGAACGGGTGAGCATTTAACAGCGACCGGAAGAGCACGGGGTTATTGTAACTGGTGGGACACAGAAGCGCATCGTGGTATTCCGGTATTGCGGAGAGAACTGCGAATTAAAATGTCCATGTTCATTACTCAATAACAATCTGCATGGATGTAATTTCTCACTTCGCTACTAATTATGTCATTGAAGAAAACGAATTTCTTTGGTTTACTTGCGTAAGCTCAAAAAATCCTTATTCATTGACAGCCACGTTTTTCCTTCTTAGAAGGTCGTAAACCGTGGCCATTGTAAGTGGAAGAAGTTCAACATGGCTATCCGTCTCCAGCAGAGTGACACTAGCTACCATTCGTAAAATGCTGTGCTTAGCGCAGTTTGATCGCACTCACATTGGGAACGCAGTAAGCCGTTCATAATTACTGAAGATAATGGAATTGTTCACACAGCCGCGTTTTGTCATCTCCTTCGTCGCCTAGATGGTTACAACCGGCAACCGACACATGGGAACTATATCCGGATGAAATGTATGAGCCTGCTCATATATTTAAGACACATTGAGTTGATGTGGATGACTTGGTTATCACACTGGTCAAGTGGCTCATGTCAGAGATCAATGAGCATATATTTCGACGGGTAAAACACGCCGGCTTTCTATTGTCCTGGTTGCAGAAATGTCTGGTATTCTGCTTCCGCAAAAAATGAACTAACTTCCGCAATTATTATTAATCTCGGACATTTAGTGGTTTGTCGTGTCAAGCTCAGTTTACTCGTGATATATGTCACTGGGTTGGATCTCGGGCAGTCATGTTGCTGACACAACGATCCTCCACAACTTATGAACTCAATAAGAAATTATCTATAACCTGAAAAGTGAGACGGATTTCTTTTATTAACCAAGCGCTATTGTAGAGGAAGATGCCATAAACTAAATAAACAAAGATAAAAGCAATACTGGTGCGGTAGTTTAAAATACGTAATAGTAATAGAAAATGTGCAGTCATCACAACTGGATATGAAATCCGCCTAATGATTTACGGGAACAAGACCGGATGCAACAAGTCATGTGATGGCATAAAGATACAGCGCGAACTAACCTAAAGTTCACACAAACAAATTTTCAACGATAGAAAGTAACACCCAACAAACCATGCAAAAGCCGGTTTCAACGTCTTTGTTGATATTACCAGATTGACGTTCTCGGGAGAAATAATCAGCCGCGCGTCTGATTCAAATGTCCGTCAGTCCTTGCAGGTGAAGCTCAGTATCACCACCGAAAAGATTCCAAAAGTGAGAGGTGAAAATGTCCAACGGGAACAGAATAATTGAAAACAAGGAGTGCGGTTCAGAGGGGTTATATTTTCAGTCGTTCGCACAAAATATTCCATTATATGCCGTCCTTCGGTCTCACACTGGGTAACTCTAGCACTTAACTTGTGCATGAATTTTCGTATCAGAACAGAATGGATGATGGTATTTTCTACCGAAATGACCACTGGGCCAACATTAATTTGTGGATGTTGTCGAATGTTTTGCAAGCATCACACTTGTAGGACAAACAAATATCAGCTGGTTACCACCTGATCATGTACTGGTTATCCTGTATGATGTCGAAGCGTATTTTTCTATCACGAAGCAGTTGCTGCCTGATAAATGAGTAGGTTTTTCCCATTTAGGGTGCACAGTCTCCTTGTCTTACGGCTGCTACCGATGAGTAGACTACCCGGTGGCTCGTAACCTAGAAGGGCATGGTGGCAGCTAATAAAAGACGATGCTTAAATGTGTCGGCTTGGATTGCAGAAAATTTTAAATATGTTATGGCAGAATGGCGGTAGACTGCCTGACAAAGAAGTAAGTTTGTCACTAGGACGACCGTAATGGGTCGATGCCTCTAACGTGCAATGTAGTATAATGAGCAACGTCTCTAAATGTGAAATTCACGCCGTTTCCCATCGTTTTGTCACGAGACTATCCAAAGAGAATAACTTTCACTGGGGCGCCAGGTGCATCACTATATGAACAGGGGTTAATTGATTGTTTGACCATCTCAAATGTTGCTTGGGATTCCATCATTTATAAGCTTTAAAAATTCTTTTTATCAAATATGCATAAATCCGTGTCATCGAGGCTTCACTAATGGTGAGCAGTGGGGGATACGGTAAATGTCACGTTGAACATCACCCACAATAGATCGCAGCTGTCGCGTTCCCATAGAATTTCCCGCCGGTCTCTTTCGAAAAGAAGCACTAGACTCGAGTTTCACTCATCCAAAATAAACCGAATCCTCCACTACTCACTAGTAATCAAATGCCGCTCAACAAATCAGTGATTCCTGTGATTCCAACTTCCAGAGAAGTCCTATTCGAGGGATCATCGAATGGAGCTAACAGAGAACATCTGTTCCTCCTGCCGAGGCGATCAGGCAACTTGTTTATTACTCACAAGCAAAGGTGATTGAGTGTTCATATATGATAATTCGGTCGTACCAAATGTGAGGTCGATGGCGCAGTGATAATAACGGTTGCCTGCTCATGAACAGCGTGTGCGTGGTTCAAGTCCCGGCAGTGGTGATGAGATGCACTACTGACGAGGTCCAATTAGAGAGAAACTCGATTCTGATGCTTCTTCTCGAAGGGGGTCGACTGGAATGTCTGTGGGAATGGGACAGCTGAGATCAGTTGTAAGTGATGTTCAATCTATATGAAAATCAGAATCCTCTACGGTTCATATGTAATAGGCTTCATTTATCTCTCAGTAACTGACTGCTAAGTAAAAATTGTTCAGTGTATTTAGCTCGTTAATGAATGTGACCATTGAAAATATGAGGTTCTTAACGATTGCATGTAGTGTACATGCTCATATGCTATTTCTGGGGATCGTATTGGTTATTTGACTCATATTTGCTATTTCTGCACTACTGACGAGGCCTAATGAGAGAGAAACTCGATTCTGATGCTTCTTTTCGAAGGGGACCGACTGGAATGTCTATGGGAATGGGACAGCTGCAATCAATTATGGGTGATGTTCAACTTTAGAGAAATTTCGCTTATGGTTTAGCAATGCCCATCAGCACGGGACATGCTTCCAGGTCGACGACAATGAATTCCACTAAAACTTACTATTTTTTGAACGACGTTATTGTTATTTCTCCAGAAGGTCGAAGGGTACAGATCTGATAATAGTTCGCCTGAAAGATATACAATGAGGTGTGGAATGTGTTCCTAAGCTGAGCATCTACTAACAGAGTGGCAGAGTTAAAACCTTGGGAACGTCAAATCTAGACGAGTTGACATAACTGAATGTACATGTGCAGTTGCATATATATTCTGCCAAGGGGGATTATGTAGTGAACTGTTGAAACATTTCCCCAACGGGACAGTACGGACGTGCACAATGAACGTTGTTCAGATGTCACGGATGGAACAGTAAAATACACAGTGACAAGCTCCCCAGGTTTTGACTTCAACGTAACGAGTACTGTTATTACGCGCTTTCACGTGAACGTCGTCTAAAAGCTGCGTACTTGATTCATGCAGAAATCATGATGGCATGTGTGGTGAATGTTGAAATGTGCGAGCATCTTACTTATCATAACTCTTAACCTTGGTGCAACGCAGGCCCGAAACTATTGCGGGTTGATGTAACAAACCCACTATGCTAGAGGCACACATATCACACTCAGAGCTCAATTATTTCATCAATAGACTTGGACACACACATACTACTTTTGCACATTAATCGGCCTAGTATCACACACATCACTTGAAGTTAGAGCACTGGATGTAAGCGTGAAGTTGTGCCTCCTACACAGGGGAATTGCCAGAGCGCGTCATCGTAATAACATGGACACCAAAGATATTAAAATATACACCATGTTTGACAATGATCCATTTTCGTTTCAATTCATCTGTGTCATACTGATTCGGTTATACATATGACCAGCTGAAAATATTTATCATTCTCCCTGTAGTTTTCTGTGTAGATTTTTCTCAAATCAACATAGGTGTATTTTTTCGCTGATGAAGTTAATCTACACAGGAATCGCGTGTATATCTATGAATAACCTCAATTTAGTTATGAACTCCTTATTTATTGGAATGTTGCTGTTTTAGATGCTGAACGTTACAAAGCGTTTTATTATACTCATTGCATTTAAATAAAAAAGCAAAAAGACTACACAAATGGTTCAGTCTACCGAGCGCAACTTTTTAAGACATGGAGAAGATAAAGCATTCAATGGTGAGTAAATGTGCAAATAACGTAGCATAAAACGTGCATCCGCCGTTCGACAATTGTTCCCGTCTATCTTGTTATCCATATATCCAACGCAACAGCAACAAAACCGACAGTGAATGCGTCAACGCCAGTTGACACTGGGAACTGGGACCTACAACAAGCGACCAGAGGTATTCGCGATAAAGTAGGCATGTGCATATATTATTGAAACCTGTCATTTATTAGCTTCGCTGAAGAAAATCATGGTATTCATTAAAATCGTCTATCATTAGATCTTTGGTCGTCAGGCACTCCTTCTACCCTCTGTTTAGGCGGATTGTCAGTATTTCGTGGGAACTCGGAACACGTTTCAACGCTGTTGTTGGAATCACAAAAGAAGCACCCAAAGATTTTGTTCGAGCACTATCAACTCACCAATATTTCTAAACACTGGAATTATCAAAACAATTCGGATTTTGTAGTCATTCGTATTCGTCAAATTGTATGGGAATGTAAAGTAAACTGCGACAATAGTATTTCATACGAGTGTTAATATTGGTGAAGACGCCTTATGTAGATCTTTGTATATAGAGCTCGGTTACTGATTCTATTATAAAATTCGTGGCACTTCCACGTGCAGCTCTGAATGTCTAGTCTATTGTGGAAGGAGTTGGTGAACACACTGAAATGTCAAATTGTTCATGTACATAGACGAAAATATTACAATATTGTACTACTAGTAATTTCATAATTAACTAGTAAATAAATGACAAACACATCCATTTCAGCAATCTTTGCAGAGGTTCATATGGTATTGAGATTATTTTGCCAGAAATAACAAATATGAGTCAAATAACCAATACGATCCCCAGAAATAGCATATGAGCATGTACACTACATGCAATCGTTAAGAACCTCATATTTTCAATGGTCACATTCATTAACGAGCTAAATACACTGAACAATTTTTACTTAGCAGTCAGTTACTGAGAGATAAATGAAGCCTATTACATATGAACCGTAGAGGATTCTGATTTTCATATAGATTGAACATCACTTACAACTGACCTCAG
>LUCH01005820.1:27633-39102 GCA_013368495.1 Paragonimus heterotremus | reverse complement strand
ATTCACTTGTGCATTTTTGATGATTTTGGCTTTTTGCCTACTTTTGTTTTAGTCAAGCTATTCCATTTGAATATCCGTCCCGGGGTTACAATAACAACTTGCTCCGTGCCCCGCTAGCTTGACGTGCTTTCTCTGTACACTAGTTTCCAGGGTCGATACAAACACACGAGGATCAACGCGCTGAGTCCTTGCTTTTCATTGTCAATTGGTTCTCGATAGTGACCACAGACTGGGTATTAATCTGTTGGACTAGTTCCAACACATGATACGTGATATCATAATTCTGTAGAACTAATATCACGTATCATGTGTTAGAACTAGTCTAACAGATTAATATCCAGTCTGTGGTCATTATCGAGAACCAATTGATATTGAAAAGCAAGGACTCAGCGCGTTGATCCTCGTGTGTTTGTATCGACCCTGGAAACTAGTGTACAAAGAAAGCACGTCAAGCTAGCGGGGCACGGAGCGAGTTGTAATTGTAGCCCCGGGACGGATATTCAAATGGAATAGCTTGACTAAAACAAAAGTAGGCAAAAAGCCAAAATCATCAAAAATGTACAAGTGAATGCGACTATCAAAAATATCATTTATTACAATCGCTACACTTTTCGCATCGCGTCCGATTCAGTTTAGCTTAACTTATGGAAGAGTGAGACTAAGGCTGAATCATAGTGCGACGGGTATTGAAAAAAAGATCTCAAAAAAATGTTCCCTATACCTTAATTATGATGCTTTCTAGAGCACACGATCGGAAAACAACTTCCGCAATTTTAATTCTCATCAGCTATGCAGAATATAAAACGAATCAACCAAGTTGGAAAGACATTCCGAATTTTTTCTTCATAAAATTTTCAAATCTGAAAGAATTCGGAAATTTTAACTCGTGTTCTGCAGGTACGTTGAATCACAGTGTCTTAGTTTCTGCAACTAACATGATAATTGCTCGTAATTACCGAATTATACCAACTTAAACTCAGGGACTCTCCAAATCTCTTAATACAAGACAAATTGACAACTTGTGTTTAATTAGCGACGAAAATACTGCTGGTGACAATTAACTGTTAAATTCAAAAGGGCTTTGAATATTGACGAGTTCTAGCAGAAGCGAAACGCAAGTCTAGTGCTTTTTTCCCATAGAGGCTAACTGGAGAGTAAATCTGAATGTGAAGGCCGCGATCATTTGTGTGATATTCAGGTAGAATGTCACCAAATCCCCGACTACTCGTCAGTAATCAAAAAGGCCTGTTTCAGAACGCCCCAGAATTAGGCAACCAGTCGATCCGTTGATCTTGGACAGAGTCAATGAGAAATAAGTTTGACTATTGCAAGTTTTGCATGTTGACAAAATGGCAGCCCTGGAAAATGACCATCGATCGTCATACTGAATACAAACACGTTATGCACCAGGTTATCCCCATGTTTCCATGGATTCGAACGTATCCGGCTTAAGCCCTATCCTCTCCACGACAACATCTATATTGACATAATGAATTCTGATCCCTTTGTTCCTCACACATACACCCCTGAGTTGGCTTAGCTGCTTCCCACAGATTAGCGGTAAATGAGCTACATAGTAAAATGTCCAACACATGCTTTTCACGCGGACATTCGAAATGAAAGTCATTGTCAAAAGCTACTGGACTTTGCGCAGTGGGTGTAGACAGCAGTGTTTAGAGAACACACATTCGTGGCAGGTAGCATCTTCACAGCTGAATGTGTGTACTATCTTCATTTTAGTGTAAATACAAGAGATCACGTCTATGTGGCCCGGGAAACCGCATGTATCGTGAAGAAAATACACCATTACTTCAGTCTAACAGTTCTTGTTTGGTTCGGGATGAGTATGATCACTCGGTTGGGACTACACTTTTCGATGACATGATTAATGTCAAAGTTGCCAAATTGACCCGCCGTTGTTACATGGATGGTCATGGGTATACGTGTCCACTTGCACAATTAAACCTTTCAGCTTGGCAGACGGTCTGTACCACATCCCCTACTCCACTGGTGTGCTTGTCAACTCGATCAAATTGCCGGACTCATTAGACTGGAGGGGATAAAAGGTAAATGAAACCGACACGGTTCTAAATATCTCCGGTGCTTTAGAAGAAACATAGAAGCCATTTCGGCCGGTGATGTGATAAAACTCGGATATTGAGTATTAAACATACCAACACTGTGTTTTAGGCAACATTTTACTAGATCACCGTCCACTGTTGTCCTGAAGCACATTATAATTCACGGACCGACATCAAAGTTAGTCGAGTGTATGCAGTTTCTTGGAATCTATAACAGCGTTAGGTTTGTTTACAGTGAAATTAGGGAGGCAAATAATTGGTTGACGTTTTGACAACAACTGAATATGCATTGCCCAGAATATACAAACCTGATGCATGCGCAATATTTTGTTCTATATTGTGTTGCGTTTAGTGTACACGAACCACCGCGTCCAAAAATTTAACATGGGAGACATAAAATAAGCGACTGATCAGCAGAGAGTGAGTTATACTTGATAATCCAAATTGATTAACATATATAATTCGAGAAGATATTTCCCAGAATTGGAAGCACCACATTCCCTTGACTAACTCCATCAGAACAGAATGAATGCATATGTTGTGTGTTGACATTTCTTTCACTCCCATCAGTCGTGATCGTAGATCACGCAAATCACTTACATCCGTCAAATAGAGGTAGACAGGCTATGAACAGGCAAACAATCACACCAAGTATTATGTCATCGACATCACCGTGACCACTTTCGTGCACATAACGCCGGCTGGTTTGACCTGATCAACATAGCTTCTCTGATTACGTAACAATATACTGAATGATCTAAGTGGGTCAATTCGTGATCTGTTATCATGATATGTCTAGCCATCACTGATGCGGGGCTTCTAACAACAGATTCACTGGTTTGAGATTGTTGTGCCAGCAGTTCCATCGACAGCTTATCAGGGATGCAAATTCGGCTGACCCTATGAAATACGGTCTCGACCGACCCCCGCTTTTGTGTTATAGGGGGAGAGCTGGAGAACCGAATATATTGTCCACTCCATGTTGCTTTGCGATGGACCGGTTTCTGTAATGTCCCATTCTCACGAGTGGTAATGAGTATATCTAAGAATGCTAAACACCCGCTTGGTACAGTTTCGTGGGACAAGAGGTTGGGGCAAATATGGTTAAAAGAGTAAAGACGGCCAAAAAGCAAACCAAAATTATCAGCATCCGTAAAATTGGGGCTTTCGCAATACTACCGAGCAGCTGATATTCCACCATTCCCAAGAAGATGTCGGCTAATGTTGGACCGAACAGACTAATCACACCCACTCTCCATAATTGAAAATCACATACAAGTGGCTAGAAACATAGATATTACAGATACACTTTCATAAGAATGAAAGTGGAGTTCAGGACCTCATTTGTGAAAGTTCAGTGGAGGAGTAGATCGGAACGGAGAAACGTTTGATCAGACGATATACACCATTTTGTTTGGTGACCAACGGATTTTACGATTAGTATCATATTCCACTGAATCCAAATATCATGTGTACCACAAAGGCATACGTAACTGATAAGTGTAGATTTATCTGGCCACATTTTCAGTGTTTCGGGTGAACATAGGGGCGTCGAAATTAAGTCCACTAATCCAACTTGTATGACACTGTTTATTCAACACAACTGTGTCCTTATGCAATTTGTAGGAGTTAAAACCGTAATTGGGTGGATCCAAACGTTGGCTTACCATGTGGAGACGGGTCAGCTGTTCGTTGCGGATAATCTGGAGACCACCATTGGAGCACGAAGAAATTGCATTTGAGTATCAAAGATCTGCGTGTACTCTCCAAAACTGTTCTGATCTGAAGCAAATTACCAAGCCAGAAAGCAAATTCGAACCAATCGTCATGAAGGCTCATTTCATTTCTTCACGTCATACATTTATGGAACATTTGCAGCAACTTCGTTGGAGAAAACAGGATGTTCATTTGTACAGTCAGATCCAAATCGTTGGGCGGAACCCTTTCCATCCATTCATCAGGTTTCAATATCATAATCAACACATTGCTTCTCGGTGCATTATAACACTGAACAAAAAGTTTCAAGTTATCTACAAGTTGCTATCGGCCAAAACCAAACCCATCCCCACCCAGTTAGATAGTCGCCCACAGTTCCCATTACTACTGTCAATGCCATATTCTCAACAGGAACCTATTCACTTAGAGAAAATGAACATCATCCTTCGAAACATAACAGTCATGACACAATGAACGATGTTGACCTATGTATCGCCGCACAACTGAAATTTCTTCATCTACTGTTGTTTCCTACTTAGCCTATATGTCTTATACTGAATGTCACGTCTTGGTGGATTCCTTCTATTGATCATTGAAACAGTTTGTTTTAGAACACAATATCTGCATCATCTCTAGTTTCATTAAGAAGTAATGTATGCTCTAATTTGCTGTCAAATGCTTGTTCCACATCTCACTGCGGAGAATAAACGTACTGATTGAACGTAATTGTGTATTTCCCGTGAGCAGGTGCATTTTCCACACATTGCCATTACGATGTTAACGCATTAGTAAGATGGACGTTCATAAAATTTGCTTAGGTTGACTGCAGTGTGTTCATGGCCTTTACTCTCCACTCTGAACGCCCTGGATTGATTTGGTTCTGTTGAATTCGCCAAGCAGAAGTCTTGTGTGTGAGAGGTTCACAATCTCAAACTGTAACCACCCAGTCCATGGATCCTAATCATCCGACCACAAAACCGACGGATTTGCCACGTCCAAATTTCTTTGCAATATTTAGCATTTCCTCGATCAGACCAGATATTCGGCAGTTCACCGATGTAATTACGTCGAAGAAAAAGTAATACAATATTCGCCAACCTTGAAAAATGCGTTCTCAAAATAAACGCCTGTATTGGATTTCAATTTCTTGTTAAAATAAATGTATATGAATTTAGACAAATATCGAATTTCGAACCGAGTTCTTTTCTCCAAATAAATTAGCTGTTTGATTGGACAGGCTATTCGACAGTGATGAACGCTGACAAGCTCTCATGTCGAAATTTATTTCCATGTTCCATACAATATACAAGCAGACGTGGTCAGTTTGGCTTGGATCGCTTTGGTTGGATTTGTATTGATTTGATTTGTTAGCTTTTCGTACAAACGTAATACATGCAACCTGCCTGTTTTATCGTCAAGTCAATGCATAAAATTTATCTGAAAATATATTTTAATTTTCGAATAAAACGGACCAAGGAATTTCATAAATTAACCATGACGGAGAGACAAGTGCAAACAACATTTTGTTAAGACAACATCACATTTCCAATGCAAACAGAACCGTTGCTGCTTGATCGATGTCATTGGGAGTGATGTATTTGGCCATTTGATATGCCCCATTCAATCCGCTCTGTGTACACAAACAAACGATCTCTCAACACTCTAATTCTATTTTCCACGAAAATTCGAATGATTTGTTCCTGATAATTGGTTAGATAGGCGATTTAAACCACGGTAGTTCATTGGACAACATCTGGTCTGATTTGTTAGTTTGGATCGTCCAGTCGTCCTTCACATGATCTTATAAAACTTCATATAGTTAAACCGGCACGAATTTCCATGGAGCACAGAAGTTATCGATCGGTTGTTTATGTGTTAGTTACGTTATCAGGCTCAAAAACGCTTGGTTTTCTCAAACCAAGTGCATGGGGCAATTTGAAAGAATTCTGGCTTCATGTTCAACTGGTTTCTTTTCACAACAATTCACTTTTTACAGTGGAGTTCTAACTCAAACGTTCTGAATTTACATGAACTTCACAGTACAAGATAATGGATTATTTGACCGGAACGTCGTTCACTGTTCAGTCTATTTTTCTGTGTCATCTGAATAAGCCTTCGAATATGTCCATATTTATTGTAGGACATGGTTTTAGAAAAAATAAAAAATAATCAAACAAATATTTATCCCCGAAAGGAAACGACATGATTAAGCAGAATTTAACTAGATTTTCCAAAAATGAGGCTCTTTTTCTTGATGTTACGACCGACGTCTATCAGAGAGGTAAGCAACACCACGGAGGGTACACCAGTTTACCAAACAACTCCAAAACCACAACAGACCGAGCTATTCCTTTCTGCAAAGGGAACCATTTGATGATAGTTTCCAAAGAAAACACATTTGAAAGTTAATGACATGTGTATATTTGGTGAACTAAAAGAGAAAGCAACAAGTGACTAACTTAAGCCACTCTAATGCTGTGATGCGCGACACATCCGTCGAGCGAAGTCTGAAAGTAAGTTGAGTAAAAAGCATATGCATCAGGATTAGAGAACTGTTGAATAGACGTCTAAAATAGGTTTTATTTTGCTCATGTTGAACATTGTGATAGGATTGTATGCATCAATATAAATTGCTTAATACTGCTGTGTGTGACTTCAGTCTCAAACTAATTTGTTTCGGGTTATCAATCAGTATCTGGATTTCAAGCGCAAGCCAACGTCCGAATGATCTCTATGCACGTTCGTGCATGGAGAACTTACCACAGTTTCCGTTGTCGCCGTTATCAAGCATACATCGTCTGTAATTGGCACATGGGTCCCACGACTGAACGAACACGACACTGAGAACGATGACTGTCAGAAGCACGCAGATTTGCTGGCGAAAATAACATACGACAAAGCAGCTGATTAGGTCAACGTCACACGTTTTCTGCGACTATCATCTTACTTTGTCACAAAAATCCAAACCACACCAAATTAATTATGGCCAGCCCAGTTCCTGCAGGAACTAAAGCTGACATCTGTGAGTATCCTAAAGTTACCAGGACGAATGAATTTTTACAGACACCTTTTGACTAAATCTCTTTCTAAACTTCTGCTTCAATCTCGCAAAACGCAGAACCCAACTACCTCAGTGAAAATTACCAGCGAGTTATTCGGGTTACCGTCGTGTAGTGAACATAGTTCCAGGGAACAAGGGAGTAAACTGTTTGATGGCCAATATTTTGAACAAGCGACAATGAAAAACCAACAGAAACATTGAACAAACATTCCAGCAGGTAGATACACAAATGGACCAGTGACAACTCGGTTTATTTCTACCATAAGTATCTAATCAACCTTACGTACACATCTACTTTAAGGTGGCTGATAGGTCCGGATTTAGATCAGCTAAATTTATGTAAAATCATTCATCATCCGAAAAGTAGCTAGTCTAATTTCGTCAGTTCTACCATATTGCTCCTCACAAGTTTACATATCGAACACGTGAGGGATTTCATTCATAAAAATGACAAGCATACTTCACCGACATACTCTTGAAATGTTTGGCATTCGCTTGCCAATATGAAGGTGTAACTGCCAGACGTGTACCTCATGATGAGACGAAACTTGAAAACTTTTGAAGCTGGATATGAAAAATAATCTTTAAATGATTTTTGTAAAGCATCTAGCCGCGAAAGTGGTCTCACTGCAATTAAAAACGGGCTTCAAACACGGAATTGTTAGACTTGTATTGTTACACAAATGTGGGAAAGAAGCAGAATATCGGCAACCAGTAAAATAAATGTAAGCCATGCATACATTTAAAGAATGTTAGTTTAGGGGTCGCTTCAGTTCGTCTATTAAACAATGTTTTTAGGCCGATCACTGGTTCTCGCTATTCCTGTGACAGTAAAATGGAATCGTCCACAAAACTGATGTATCCATCTATAACAGTACCACAGTTGACCCGCATCCGAAAGCAGCGTGATAGTTGGCCAGTGTAATCAAACAACTGATGAGAAGGTTCGGAGGGACGGTTCACAAAACCGGACGCAACACGTTAGCGCTGCGGAAAGCGATGTATTGTGTGGTACATGACGAATCTTACCAATCTTCGACTAATTAATACACTTCCAACGAAGCTAACTCGTTTTCGATCTGAATTTTATTCTGTTAACTTCCAAGTATAAGGCTTTCTAGAACAATGAGAAAATATGCACACTCCATAATTTTTGTTGTCATGAACGGAAAGCAAACAGAATATGTTCCCAATTTATTCTACCCATGATCATAACTCGGGTTAGAATCGGACAAGTAAACTACAGAATTCTTCAGGTGCGCGAAATATAGAAGATTCGCATGCGTTAACTTCGGTCATGGGTAAAATTATCACATTGTCGGTGATATCGAAATAAGATCAAATAATACTCACCACTAGCGAGCGCATCGAAAGCATTTCGATTGTTCCACAAAGACACAAGATTTTTAGGCGATCGTTGGTTATATGAATCCTGCGAAAGTCTGTGTATTTATAGTGTACAAACCAAGGTCAGTCAACCCATCCAAATATTCGGCTCATCCACATGAGCTGTTAACCAATCACTGTTGTTTATGCCACACGACCTGCTGGATGTGTTCATTTCCGTCTGTTGCAAATCAGAAGCCGCAGCGTTCTCAGTTTTTTGTTAAATTAATCCATGTTTGATAAGCTCATCTCACCGTACTGACCATCCCTAACGGATAAAATGTGAGTTCTGCTCTGCGTTTTACTATCAACTGTTGTTCTAAGAATATTGTTGTAGATTCGTGATACCTCACGCACAACCACAGTATAATAAATCTAACAACCTGTTCCTTTTCGCTGTTACATCATCCGGATAATGTTGCAACTTCTCGGTCTCCTCGTACGCGTTGCTTAAATATTTCACATTACTAGTCGCCACGATTCGGTGAGGTGGTTGAGCATATCGTTTGACAGTGAATGCCGTATATTTGATGTGGTTTATTCAAAACAGGACAAGTGAGGTCATATAGAGACGCATGTAAGTGTGGAGCATGGTTGGATTAGATGATGAGATGCTTAAATGATTCATATGTCATCACAGCGCAGACCTCAGCGTAATTAGTCTCATCAGTCTGCACACATTACGACTCCAGATAATGCACGAGTTTATCAGAAAATTGCCCACTCCACATTGCGCGTTTTCGAAACAACGCAATTAACTGACAACAAATCATTCGGGTGACATCCAATTCATACGAGTCGGTTGCTTCAAACTCTTAATGAGTGATCAATTGTGAGTGAGGTTTAACATGAAATTGACCAGTGTGAGGTAAATGGCGCAGTGGTCAACACAGTTGCCTCACGAAAGCGTGGCTGGAGTTCTAGTCCCGGCAGTGGCAACGATATGCACTATTGATTAGCTCCATTGAGAGAAAAACTCGAGTTTAGTGCTTCTTTTCAAAAGGGGTCGACTGAGAAGTCTATGGGAATTCGACGGCTGCGATTAGTTGTAGGTGCTGTTCAACATGAAATTAACCAAATCCTTGGCTACACATTATAGAATGTTGTATTTAAATTGTCTATGGTTACTTATACTAATAGCCGCTTCGATGAGACCCGGTAGTAAACGCTGGGAACACGCTCAACGTGAAACCTCCTACAAAACGGTCATGTTCATCGTTTCGCACTCACTTCAACCAGACTCTATGGAATTATAATCTCATCCTCCACAGTAAAGTGAGATGTCTTCTTATATGAGGCAGTTTTACAGTATTTAGGTCTCGTCTCTTGCCATGAAGAGCACTGCACACATAAGTCCAGTTCTGAGGCATATTACAGTTTACTTAATAGAGAAGGCCAGAGTGTTTTTGGGTAGTTTGGACAAACCTGCCACATCATCTGCAGAAAACCAACGAATGTAACCACTGGCCGTAGATATTCCACTTCATCCACGACGTGAAATTTTGTGGCTCAACAGATGATGGACACTTGAGAATATACCAGCTGTCTTCGTTATGTCCATCCGCATTCTATGATTGTTAAAAATGAATAACCGTTATCATCTGGAGAACATCATTATCGGTCTCATGTGGCATGGTTTCAATAATTCAAACTATCAGTGAAACTAAATCTTGTAGAAGAAACTTTAGGATTCAAAGTGCAACTAGAATGCCATAAACATTTGCCCACTGAGGTCAGCGACACTGTGTCACGCGTATTCTTCACTGAACAAAATAGCGATAGCTTTAACACTAACCAAACAGAGTTGGTTTGAATTAAGTTTAGCAGTAGTGTGTAACAGTTACGCAGTGTTAGCAAAATGAAGTACAAAATTACAAAACAGAACTACAAAAGAGGTGAGCCTGACGTGACAGTTTTCTTTACCCACCTCATTTTTGATATTTTATTATTTTGACATGTCTCAGTGCAGTGTTGAAGTTGACAATGATTTCACAGAGGCATCCATTATTATTTGACTTCCCAGTTTTTGTATTTCTAATCCCCGATTGTCGTTCGGTCAGGTAGAAGCTATATTCAGGACTCATAGAGTTTAGTCACAACCAATGATGTATTCATACGTAGTTCAGTCTATCCCAACTGAGATTGCTGAGGAAGTGTATGATCTTATTAGTGAAATACCCTCTGAATGCCCATACGACACTTCAAAATAAGCCTTGATCAATAGAATTGGACTATCAGAGCAGAAGAAGTTAGACTAGCTCTTTTCCAATATTGAACTGGGTGATCTTAAACCGTCGCAACTACTCCGGCACATGAAACAACTGCTTGGACCACGAAAAATGGACGATTCTATTTTTCGACAACTCTGGATGAAACACCTGCCTCCGACTACCCGCGAAATACTGGCATCGTTTAATCCCACCGTCCACATTATGGAATTTGCTGACGCTGCGGATAAGATCCTGGAAGCTAACCCATCTTCCCAGCTGGCTCCTGTCACCTTTTCTACCCCAACTCAGCAACTAAATGACGTACTTTCCTCACAAATAACCGCACTCACAGTGCAGATGCTGCAGATGATGAACCATATTTCTCGTCAGAGTCGGTCATCATCTAGTGTACGTCCATTCCACCAGCGTTCAGATGCACCGAACAGGAATACATCATGTTGTTCGTACCACCAGAACTTTGGTCAACGGGCAAGGAAATGTAACCAGCCATGTTCTTTCAAATCTACCTCTTCGGGAAACGCACTGGCCAGTCAGTTACGGCGACGACTGTCGCTGGCTTAATTCCAACATGTTGCCTATTTTTCCTATCAGATAAGTTTACTGATATCAGATTTATCATCGATACCGGAGCCGAAGTGAGTGTAATTCCACGGCGAGCGGAAAAAATTTCCTCAATTAATTCGCCGGCCCTGCAAGCTGCTATTGGAAGCCGAATAGCAACATACGGCACGCGCCCACTTACGCTGGATCTAGGATTACGAGGTCAATTTCGTTGGGTTTTCCTCACTGCAGACGTTCAGAATGCCATTATCTGTGCTGATTTCCTGCCAATTTTTGGACTTAGCGTTGATGTGCAACAAAAGAATCTTCTGGATCGCACGACGTTGCTAACAGTGCACGGTACACAGGCCAAGATTAATTCCTGAGGCCTGCGGTCCATCATACCGGAGACCACCACGATTTTCTGCGTTACTCTAAAGCTCTTCAAAACTTA
>LUCH01005820.1:4360-26115 GCA_013368495.1 Paragonimus heterotremus | reverse complement strand
GTACGCGCCACTCAAACTCATTTTTCAACGTTACGTATGGCCTAGTATAAACCAATATGTACGCATTTGGGCAAAATCCTGTTTGCATTGCCAAAGTTGCAAGATCCATCATCATGTTATCTCCGCACCCCGTCATTTCTCCACAACGAATTCCCGTTTCTCTCACATCCATTTAGGTATTGTTGGTCCCCTACCTCCTTCCGATGGAAAGACTTTTCTACTCACATGTGTTGATCGTTTCACTCGTTGGCCGATATCTATTCCCATGTCAGACATCACTAGTGTTACAGTTGTCAGGACGTTTCTGTTCCACTGGGTTGCTAACTTCGGTGTAGCTTCAGTAGTTACTACCGATATAGGTGCGCAGTTCCAATGCCAGCTGTTCCGTGATATGACGTGTATGCTTGGCTGTGAACACATTAAAACGACCGCATATCATCCCTCTTCGAATAGTCTAGTAGAAAGTTTCCACCAACAACTGAATGCGTTGTTAATCGCCCAATCCTCAAAGCATAAATGGACGGAGTGCCTTCCACTTACTCTGTTAAGTATCAGATCAACCATCAAGGAAGATCTGGGAGTCACTCCGGCAGAACTTGTCAATGGATTAAGTCTGCGACTACCCGGTGAATTGTTCCAAGATTCACCTTACACAACTGATCCAACTGACTACGTACAAGACCTTCGGAAACATATGGAGAACATTCGCTCAATCCCTACACGGAAGCACACATGGCCTAGCCGTATTCCTTGTGATTTATATACATGCACACGTGTTTGTTCGCTGTGATTTAGTAAAACGCTCATTGCGACCTCCATACTCTGGACCAAAGTAGTATCACGTGATGACAAGTTCTTCACCATCGACCGAGCAGGGAAACGTTATACCGTGAGCATCGACCGTCTGAAAGTGGCGTATGTGAACAGTGACTTTCTGCAATCACCAAACAAATTAACACGTCAGTTTGAAACAAACCCTCCTCTGCCTACCACTCAGGCAGTTCCCACAATCCCAGTGAGCACGTCTCCCAACATCCAGTTGCCACTTACGGAAAATAACACATCCCCACCTCATTTAACTACTCACACAGGTAGACATATTAATTTGCCTGCTCGTTTCCATTAAATCGCCTCAGCGTTGTTAATCTTACCTTCTATCCGAGCATCAGCGCTTGCTTTAGATGCTCTGGGAGGGGAATACTGTAGAGTTTTCATTCTTTTATACTTCATTTTGCTAACATTGCGTAACTGCTTCAAAAAAAACTCATTGTACATTTTTGTTTGACTTGAGTAAAAACAACAACACAACACATTTTCGAATGAACTCTGCTACGCGAGCTTGCTGGTTCTTACTACAACGCCGGTGGTTGTTATCCAGTTTAAAACATCCTATTTGTTGGATCAACTTTCAGCTTGGTCACTTCGCATCCTCAGCTACGCTTCGAACAATCCGAATACTTTCCAGCATCATTGGAGGCCTCAAGAACATTGTCAATCTTTGGTGAGTCCAGTCCTTGACTTCACTCGTTATTTTTGTATCGAGAATTATTGTAGTCTACATAATTGTTCCACTACAAGTGAACGGGAAACTTAATGCAACTATATAGGAACATATATATTCAGGACGGCAGCACGGTTTAATCACAAACGCATGGACAAACAGCCTTTAATCATGTGCGATTATTGATACTGCATCCAGTTAACATCTGAGCTATTCTCAGTTTAGGATACATATTCATCTTTGCGCGTACTAAATAAAACACTTACAAAATTCAATTACTGCTACCTAGAACCAGTGTTGACTGTGAAGTAAGCTACTGCTGGAATCTACAGCCAATTTTCTTCTTTTTATTGGAGGTGTGATGAAGTTTACGTTGGTTAACATTCAACTTTGTAAGTTTCGCCACATTATACTGCATATTTCAATGTGAATTCAACCGAACCGCTTCCGAATCACATATCATTACATCTGGATATTGTACCACTAAACCAACAACCAACCAATTTCTGATTCACCTACTATTACATTTGACTATTGCGCTGCTGAACTCTAGTCTACCAACATGCTAACATGTGGCCTGGAAATTTCTAAATCAGAATTATTTGACTGAGAATGATCACACTGATATACCGATTGGCCATCGTCTGCACCATGGATGGCCACACTCGACATACTGACCTCTAAGAGAATACCACGTGTACAACGGACACAGTAAGTATTAACGATGGCAGTTAAGATAATATAAATCTTTCACAAAGTTAACTCTAGCAAGACCTATTTTTGCACTTGGATTTTTGTCAACCCAGAGTGTACATAATACAAACAATCTGATAGGTCAGTCGTACCCGTAGGTTTCTATGTAATTCAACGGATATTTGGTTGTACAATTCGCAAATGTAAACAAATGTTTTAAAATGTATATAGAAATGCAAATAAGTCTAAACTGTGGAATAAATTCCGGTATGATTTATGTAGCTGCCTCACCTATCGGGAATTTGACAAAAATGTGACGTAGATAACACGAGCAAAGCACAAAATTCCCTGACATTCAGAATGTCCATATGTAGGTTGCCAACGTGAAATAATGCGAACAAGGTCCTAAATGGTTGGAGAACAAACAAAATAACCCCAGAGTCAGTAGGTGAGATATCACAATGCATCCCAGTAGACTGTTGAAAAATAGTGAACCATAAACGACAGTTGCCTAGTTGCAATCAAAAGCAGGACTTTAACCTGTTTTACACTAAACGGTAACTGTGTTCGTACTATGTATTCTGTCCAACCGACGAAGTTCTAGGCAATGTTGGAAAATTCTGTTTACGAAAAAATGTTTGGCTGTAGCCCCACGCCCGGATTCGTACTGGTTGAATTCAGGATTTATCCAAAAACTTGGGTTATTTGTATGCGAAGTACTTCGGATTGATCAGCCAACTTACAAAACAAATGAGTCTACTAACCCCTCATAACTGCACAGGTCTAATCCACTCACTTGCTCACGCCCTAACATGTGCGCATCCATTACGTATGATAGAAGATAACCGCTTCCCCTGATTAAGCAACAGAGTTGTTAATATCTTCTAATTCGTCTCCCATTCTTCTCAACGACAATTTCGTCGTCGCCAGTTCTAATCATTTGTCTCCTTCCATTCGTTTTTGATTCAGCTGTCTTACAGACTCGTTGTTATCAGTGATCAAGCTTTCGACTACTCCCGTTTGTATTCGCAAGAGTCAATTGAGTAAAATTGTGTTTAGTTTTGATATGAAGAATACATGCATATTTTGCTGGTTGTCGATACAGAATTTGGGTCCTCTTTTATCTAAATCACATGTTAACTCGGTCTATCGTAAGCAATCCACTCACTGAGTTACAGACCAACGATCTATACGATATGACATTCACGGAAGTTTCCACACAGTACAGCGAAGAACACGCGATTATGGTGGCGAACGCAAAAAGGACAGTCATCCAAATGGTCAGTACAGTAAACTAATGGACTTTCACCATTGTGAATCTTCACACATCAATTAATCAATAGATTGAATGGTTTAAATATGCGATAAACCAATAAGTAATTCGCACTCGCGTAACGTGGGCAAAAAATTTCAAACATGGACAGTGAAACATCACTGTTGCATGAATTAGATAGGTAAACCTGAAATTTCAACAGAAGAGCAGTCTGACCTGGATCACTGTCGACTTAAATGAACTGACTGCAGGTCCATGGGGTTTGGATTGCGTAGGAAAAGGAGGTCAAATATCCCCAAGTCTAAGAGTAATCACGTGACAAACACACGATACCTAAGTTTGCAGTTTAAATGAATCGTCGAATAAGTATTTCATGCGGTAACCTCCATTTTCAGCTTGGTGTAGTTCGTGTCCCCTCTAGTTTGCCGTTTCTACTACGTGATATTCCTGCGAACTAATCCCAACAGTATTTAACTCACCCTATCACCCATCTCGTATTTCCTTATCTGTTAAGCGAAAGTTTAGAAATGGACAACAATCGAGAAAGCCCAGGCAGAACTAATCCACAGGGAAAGTACAATCTGTTAGTCTGAGATATCCAAATCAAATGATCTCAAAACAACAAAGAACAGGCGTGAACCAGACCGAGTTCTCACATCTTTCGAGTCAACTCATTATGACTTGTTTCTGTTCACACCGGCCTCTGTTTATCTTGCGCATCTTTTACCAAGCAAAAGACAAACCCAACGGAATTACGTTAGCTTGGCAACACTGTCTTCTTTATTATTTACTCAGTTTTCTTAAAAACATTCCTGTCAAGTTGGTAAGTAGATATCCAGCCAGCCAACGTGCTGCTCAAGCTATAGTGGAGTTGGCACAGACACATAAATTATCACGCCACCACTATACAGGAATTCCTGCCAGTCAAAATCATGAGAGTTGAGTCAAGCGGATCACCAAACCAGAGTAAATGAACTAGCTGTGGTAGTCCTATTCATGAACAATCACAAGATATCGTCAGTCGTACTGAAATTCCTTAATCTGTATTTCTCGGTTTCTGTAAGGTCTGGTGATAAGTTGAAATTGGCAAAGCCATTAAATGTTTTGATCAGTCTGGTAATTTGATCACACCATTTTCTGAGTATAACTGCGAAGGTTGACGAAACCAATGTTGGTAGACAGAACGAGGGTGCTTCAGCGTGCCCACTGAAAGAAATGTTTCGGACGTGTTGTTCACAATGGTCTCAAGTATCACATTAGTGAATGTGTTGTAGTATTGTGCACCACGAGGAGGCAACACAATCGTACGTTGTTGTCGTTAAAAGTATGTACAAAGTAAATCTCTTATGTAAACTTCGACGCAAAAATTGGCACAGGTGAATACATATATTTCGCCCGTCCAACTAGTGGTTTGAACATTTTCACCGGGTCACCAATAAGTGGAAAAGATTGACAAATTCTTGTTTCTGTGACGAGCCAGTCACATCTTTATGCACTCTTACAATTTTAACATAAATATTAATTGTACAAGGGGAAATATTTGCGGACAGTGACGGTAAAAATGGCACGATGGATAGTTGTGATTATGACTACGTGAAACCTGTTGGACATATACCTGTACCTTTGCTCTCTTGCTAGTAACGAGTTGGATCAACGCATTGGGTCACACCGTTGGCTAACAGTATGCCGGTCTCAAACAGAGAAACCCGTCGCAGAAATAACATGCATTCATGCAAACAACAAGAATTTCGCGGATAAACACACAGACAAACACATTGGAAGCTGTAACCGCAGCGTTCGGTCGAGCACTACAAAGTATATTGTCTTGGCCAATTGTGGGCGCCTGCTAGTAAACGTATTTTTGTGTATATGCATCTGTGCAGTAATTTGTAAAGTCCACTCGAGCGGGCTGATCAAATACCATCGGCCTCACTTGACACGATGCATTCTAAATTATTCAGCTCTCCCTAAAACTTGCCTTTGGAGGATTCTAAAAGAAAGCATTTTCATCAGCAATCGACCACCAGCTGTCTGCTTTGTTCCACAGTGTCACTTTTGAATAACACTGAGTATCACCGTTTAACCGATGAAATACTATGAGGGTGACTGCCAAGTACTGTACGCTAATTATTGGACACTGTACCTAGAAATGACTGGAAACTAATGAAATATCCCAATATTCGCTAAACCTTATATCGACCTTCTTTATTGCGAAAACCGTCAGAATCACATGTGCCATGTACGTAGTAAATAGAAGTGACTGCTTCTACTTGTCAGCAGTTTTGTTTCACATTATTCAGAAGTGTACCAACGGCTGGATGTAATCATCTATTCTGTTGACAAAACAATCTTAAGCCATATTATGAATCCTCTTGTATCAGAATCTCTTAATCAACTGACCGTACGTTAAACTTACCTGAATGACTGAGTTGACCATATAATCTCCTTTTTCTCCTACGTCGGTAGATAAGTCCCCTAATACATTGGCCGCTAAATGAGACACTCTGAACCTTCATCTCTAAAACATACATTTAATAATTCTTTCTCATTACCAAGAGCATTTAAATTTATCTATCCTCTTTGTCTTGTTTATGCAGGGCTCTGAGTTAGGGTTGGCATTCTATTGACAACATAGTTTTCGATTGTAAGATAGGTGGCACAAAAATTATGCATTTTTGACAGTCCATAAAGTGTACCAGCAAAACTCAGATTAAATTCATGATATTACACCAGCCAGTGAGGTGACCGACTGAAGGCGATACTTAGTCAGCAACTACCTGTACATAATCTGCAACAACGTTTATCGGGACAACAAAATCGAGCTTGGATTGCGTGTATTAACCATGGAATGGTTATGAACCGATTTTCAACCTAACTACGATAACGAATAAACGGTGTGCCTCTCCATTTTGAATTGATGG
This sequence comes from Paragonimus heterotremus, assembly GCA_013368495.1. NCBI lineage: Eukaryota > Metazoa > Platyhelminthes > Trematoda > Plagiorchiida > Troglotrematidae > Paragonimus > Paragonimus heterotremus. The sequence continues at coordinate 19,727 of LUCH01005820.1, read as the reverse complement.
GTGACAGCGGTATTTTAGCCCGCAATATTTGTTTTCACTAGCACTTCATCATTGGCAACAAATACTGGCTGTTTGATAAAATCACATGCAGCAAAGACACACGTACAGATTGCATCTTCTGAATTATAGCGTGATTGATTGAAAGACTGTATCAAGTGCAATGCATGACGTGTCCGTATAGGAGTCGGACACAACTATCTAGTCCAGATGGTTGACATGTACTTGAGCGTTCACAAATTATCAGCTGCCATGTAATGTATGTCCGACTGAAAGCCATGCACAAAGTCAGCAGTGGTCTCTTAGTCTACTGAATATCAATCGACCTATTTCAATTCAGGATGCAGTGGCACGATGATTGAAGGCTGATTATGTTGGAGTGGGTTAGTGCGATGCTCTGCTCAGAACAACTTTCTTTTACTGCCAACAACAAGATTCAAACAGACTGAGTTACTGCATGGTTCCAGCAAGTAGTTTTAACACCCACTTCGAGCTGCAGACTCCAACAAATTTGACAGAAGCAACAAAACTATATCCCAAGTGAGTTATTATCCAATAATTTTATCATGTGCCTTGAATACAGAGACAGTCGTGGTTGTGCATCACAGGGTGGTGATTCTCAACATGCACGAACCGATGTTTTGAGCATTCGGCACATTTCGACTATTATACACATACTACTGATGTTAACATACCTAATGAATGCGTCATTTACTTTGGAAGTCTGAGCCGAACTCAGCGTTTTTCTACTATGCCCGTTAGTGTTTTCAGCACTAACAGTGTTGAACCGACTTCAATGGTTTGCAGTTAAACAGCAGAACTAAACCAATACTGATTTATGGACTACAAACCTTTCTTAATCTAGCGTAAACGGTCAAGTTTGTTGTTCCACTTTGACATTCAGGAGTTGCAAATGAGTTGACCGTCATAACGATACACCCACATGGTGATTTCTGAATGAAATCCAATGTTATTTTCACTACTAGCCTGTCAGACTGCTATCACAGTCGTCTGTATCAAAATATTCAACGTTGCTGTGTTCCGATGGTCACTGACTTGGCAATATCTTGATGCACAGACATCAGGCTAATGTTCATTTCATTACATACCCACATGTTACATCTTCGGAGTACCTCTCGCCGAAGTAGGCACCAGATGAAGAGATTTGTTAGACCAGCTATTCTGTGTAAGCAAGATCTCGTTGTTGTGTTGTAAGTTTCGATGGGAAACATACGGTATATTCCACCAGAATCAACTGATGGGTTTAAAGTATTCAACTTCCGAACATCCGTGCTTTGGCTGGTTCCTAAATAATAACAGAAGCCACACCCGAGTATGCCCAACATGCTTCATGGATTAAGGAGTCACACTGAGGACTCGTAAAATTCTCATCTAAAATCACACAACTCTGGCAGTCGATGTGCCAAACTTGAGCTTTCAGGTACTGATTTATTGGGATCCATTGCTTAGCGTTCTCGCTATATAACATGTCGAACTTCTTTACAAAACTTTATCATTCGGTAAAATCGTTCCAACATTAGACTTTCTGGACGCTAGTCAATAGTCGGGGAATTAGCCAACTTAAAGGTGACCACCATACACCTTTGATGGCAGTCGTCGCATTCCATTGAATCGGTTGAGCAACATGGTACTTATTGACGAGCGAAGATGGTTGAACGTTCAGGTCCGATAAGTCTATCGTGTCTGATGAGTAGTAAATGAACAAACGGCCAAAGCAGTTGCCTGTCGAAGATGTGGTCGCAGTGTAAATCACGGAAGTGACAAAGATGTAAACCGCTGGATAGCTTTAATGAAGGAGAAACTAAAGCTTAATGCTTCGTTTCGGCATCAACTGGTTGATAATTCTGATAATAGGAAAGTTGTGATCAAATAAAACTGTTGTGCAAGTCGAAATATCCGGCAATGCCGGCCCAAAGGAATTAGCCCTGAATGGTCATATAGTACATCCTGGTAGATATAACCACAGGCACTGTAACCAAATGAGACCGGACCAACCGTTCCTGATGACCTGATATCAACTCACACCTTACAATTTATGATTGTGCCTGACATGGTTAACTTGCACACTGTTAGGTTTCTGCAAGCGAAAACTTCTGTTCAGATTCTTGCGACAAAACCATGACTGCATAAGAAGTCGGTTATGCAAACAGCTGTTTCCGGTCATTCTCATCCAGCTTTCACAATTACATAGGGTACACGTGTTTCATATATGAGGAATTAGAGCAAGCCAAATAGGTCATTAGAATGATAGATATGGGGTGGATCAAAGTCTACTGAAAGGGGATGGGAGTGTTGGTGAATTTGTGGCATTATCACTCGGGCCTGCCGTGAGACATGCTTTTGGCAGTGACATGTACAACTCTCCGTATCATGCCTTAGCGCAGTGGCTAGCGCTGCTACTGGAAGCAATCAGATATCAAATGATCCCATTCAGTTTGAAAGGCACTTTTGACTTCAACGCGGTTGATTCATTGATTATTAACAATCAAAAAATGGTCTCCTTAGAGGTAACCACGTTATTCCCAAACGTGCAGTTAAGAAGAACTATCGATTACCTGTGCGCTTACACTGAAAACAGACAATTCAATGTCGACATTCCCCTCGCCAACCCAAAAGAGCTACTATTATTCCGCATCTCAAACGTACAGTTTCAATTCAATAGAAAGCTCTACAGACAATGTGATGGCGTAGCAACGGGCTGTTCGTTGGGTCCGTTGCTCGTAGGCATATTCATGGCCAAACTAGAAAGCAACAAACTATGTCATGTCAACGATAATTGTTGTCTCTAGAGAGGCTACGTAGACGAAATAGTTTGTTTGATAAACGACCAAGATGATACACGGTCTCTGCTAGCTGACTTTAATCATGCGCACCCCAACATCATATTCACTATGGAATTAAAGATGAATAACCGACTATCATTTATAGATGTTGCCATGCCCCGTAGCATTGATGGGTCAGTTCAAAGAGCAGTTCATAGGAAACAAACGCGGACTGGCCAGTATACGCACTTCCTCAGCTTTGTTCCGCCGAAGTACAGGCGGAATTTTGTGCATAACAAAGCAGAGCCAAAAGGAGGTGCACGTCAGATACCCTGTCGGATGAAGTTTAGCACTTTCGAGATGTGTTAAGACAAAATGGATATCCGCAACGATTCCTGGACAGGAACATGCAACCAAAAGTAGGGCATGAAGTTGTTCAGACGGTGGATAAGAAGACTGTCTTTATCATCCTATCATACAAGGAGGAAGCTACCAGTAAAATTATCATCCGCCGAGTTTGTAATGCAGTCGACAGCGCCTATCCTGCAGTACGGGTCATGGAATCGTTCAATACCTGCCCGGTACTGGTGCCACACCTCAAATATTGCTTGCCTAGGTTTTCTTCGTCCTTCTATGTTTATTCTCTCAACTGTTGTTGTCAAGCTGGTTAAGCTGGGAGAACCACAAGGTGGCTATCGGAAAGGATTCGTGAACATCTCCCAAAATAGCTTCGCAACAGTTCGATAAAGCTCATTTCCAGTGCAATCGATTGTCACTCAATTGAAACTGGTCATCAAATTGAACCAAATGATGTCTTCCGAGTGATCTACAAGGTTTGTTAAGCCCAGCTCAGAGCTGCCAGATCGAGACTGTTATCAAAGGCCAAGATAATTGCCGTTAGACTCTACAACCCCTGTCTGTGTACCCAAAAAACAGTTCGTGCAAGCCCCACATCCCCCTTGGCCAACTATTCCACAGCCACTTAAAACCCAAGCAGGCGTGAACAACTTGACACCGCCGAATGCATGTCTCACTGCAGGCCCGAGTGTTAATGCCACAAATTCACCAACACTCCCATCCCCTTTCAGTAGACTTTGATCCACCCCATATCTATCATTCTAATGACCTATTTGGCTTGCTCTAATTCCTCATATATGAAACACGTGTACCCTATGTAATTGTGAAAGCTGGATGAGAATGACCGGAAACAGCTGTTTGCATAACCGACTTCTTATGAATTCTATGGGAATCTGGAAACGATCAAAATCATGGATAATCCGGTCGTTCTTCACGTTCATCTGAGCCGTCAATGGATCATCATTATCTGGTTAAGCCGAGCTCACTGGAATTCTGCTGAATCCCATGGAATAATGAATAGGCTGTACTTAGCAAACTTTGTGTAATCGACCAGTACTTGTTAGAAACACATCACTGACGATAACAAACTTCTATCACCTTGGGATAGCGGACAACTCTCCAACACGTGCTAACCGTGGCTGTTTCGTATGAGATCTGAGTCAAATTTATGATGCTAACAGTCCCTCTGAGAATTTTCTGTCTAGATGTGTACATGTGGAAATTTTTGAACACCGTGTGAGGAATGCAGAACTGAAACTCTCCAATATGATGTTTTAGACAACCTTTTCTATAAAGTGAACTCAGAAGATATAGTTGGGTATCCAATGGCCAAATGCAAAATTTCAAATCATTTGTGAGACCTGCGTGTATGAATTTGGCTTGAATGCCGCAAGAAATGGGAACTTGAGTGCAATGAAGATTGTACTACGTAAAAATTATGGTGCCAGTGGCAGTGCGTTTCGGTAAGACAAGATTATCATCTGGGATTTTTTAGAATCGATTCGGTTGATGTGTTCAAAACAGGCGTTACCGTCATGGGACAAAAGTCCGATTCACACTTGTGACTTGACAGAACTCTAAATTGATACCTACTCAGTTGTCTAGAAATTCTGTACGGAATAACACTGTTCTCACTCCTAAACGGATTTGAAGACTGTCTGCTGAGTACTGTACACATGTCCTTCCTATATAACTAGTGCGATTTACTATATGCCTCGGGAAATTTCGCCATGAGTATTAAGTTGTAGCAATAACGTTCAGTTTCTGTTCAACAATGAAGTCTATAGACAGAGAGATGGACTGGCAATGGGCTTGCCTCTAGGTCTCCTGTTTGCTGGCATTTTCATGAGCAAACTACAGAATAGCCAATTGAGCGAGATCAGTGGACAATTAGCATCTTATTGAGCGTTATGTTAATGATATTTCTGCGTCGTCAACGAGAATTTTAACATGAACAGAGTTATGGCGACTTTTAATTCAGCCTATAGCAGTAGTAAATTCACCAAGGAGTCAGACAACAATGGTCAAGTAAACTTTTTAGATGTTGGCATAGTAAGAAGAGAAGTTGGTTCAGTCCAACAGTGTGCACATAAAACAAACTTGGAGTAGCCCGTACATTCACTTTCACAGTTTCGTTCCGCTTACTCAAAAGCGAAACCTCATACGATGTCAGACGGATAGTGCGTTAAAGGTCTGCACCCCGACACTTTACAAGCTGAGTTAGACTTTCTACAACGGGTGTTCATGCAAAATGCCCACCCAATGCGTTTCAATCAGAAGGTGATGCAGACGGTAGAGCCAAAACCTAAGCCATCCTCTGTGAATGAGAAACTTATGTCCATTAGTCTTCCTTTCAAGGGAAATCCTATGGTTGAAATCTTCTCAAGAAAACTCAGAAAGTCAGTCGAAACAACCTACCTTGCCGCTCAATTGTCTGTGAGTTTCCATTCAACACTTGTTAACATTTCACAACCCAAAAACAAACTTCTATTTTCTACAACTAGCTGTTGCGTATAATCATCTGCTTGTTCGTGTCGAGCATCATAATTTGGTCGTACTACAAGGCGACTGTCTGACAGAGTACGTGAACATAATCCTGCGTTGTTGAATAGTGGAGTTGTTAAAACGGTTTCAAGAGCGATTGTTGCTCATTAGACTGACTGGCCTACTGGAAAGTCTATGAGAGTGTGAAAGCTGCGATCAATTCTGGGTGATGTTCAACCTGAAATTAACCAAAGCCCTGACAACTCGTCAGTAATCTAATCATTCTGCCAGTATGAAAGTCGTTTTCCAGATTGTCTACTAGTCCCAAGGAACCGATCAAAAGTGGTGAGATTCCAAATGTTGACCGTTGCCGAGGCCATCAGTATCCGATTCTGTAAACCTGACCTCTGCACTCAGAAGAAATTCGTGAAGACACTTAACCTCCCTTGGCCCACAATCAATCAAATCCACGATCTCGAATAATGACTGCGAAACCGATAACCAACACGCTGTCCATTACCTCTATTGACCGTTTTTCTAACACAACACAGTCATCGTCTTCTTATTTATTGTGTTGTAATCTGCCTGATGACCAAACACAGAAAACAAGTCTTGTTCGCTACTTTATAGTTTTCATGACTTCACTGGGTATTTTCGAACGAATTAAATATTATCTCTCTTTTTTACTACTTGCAAATTGTTAGAGTAGGTTTGACCCGTTCGCCTATTTCGTTAACGGAACGACCAAATTAAAAAAAACCTTTCGATACTCAAGCACTTAAACTGATAAATAGTCATCTTAGAACAGGTCTCTGTGGGGTGCGTCCCACAATGTTTAAAATACTGAACATGCACGCGGTCTAACTTCCAGCTTGTCAGTTACATCACACTCGTCAGTGACTGATGTTTGTGTGCGTTTCCAGTATTACCACGATAAACAGCGTCAGTTGAAAACTAAAACAAATCACGACGAGTGATAGTTAATTCATATGCATCTCTTGTCCAAATGGGATGAACGGGTGAAATTGTTTTGGAAATTACGTACGCAAACAGCTACTCCAATTGACATTACTGGTGACATACAGAGGACGGCTGGCTTACGACTTGTGTTGGCTCTTTCAACTTTATTTCACAGATGCTTCAGTCAAACAACAATATTCTCAACGCCACGATGCCAACTTAGTCGCTGTCTTACTAATACTACTGGGTGGTAGTAAGCATTCTCAGGATAGGCGGATGAGTTTCAGGCCGGTTTTTATGGCGACGGTGAGAAAACGTATGAGTATAACTAAGTCTAGTCCGCTTCTAAAACTAACAAATACTCAAGTGAACTGACGGCAGCTTGGCAACGAGATGAACGTGTGTCCATTGGTTACCAAACAAATATAGGGTTAATGGCAGCAGACCATGCCCGTGACAACACGCGGCACTTAATTGCGAATCAGTAGACTGAAAGTAAATGTAAAACGATTGTAATCCAAAGGCAGGAGAAATGCAGAATCCTCTCTGTTAGCTTATTTTTATTTGACAGTAATGAAAAAAATTCATGCAAAAACAGCTTTTTAATTTCTTAAAATTAAACAAATGAATACGGCTTACCCATTACCACTCACTCCACAATGAAAGCGGGGTTTAAGTACGAAAGTTCTACCACCGATCTGCAATCATCTTAATGTTGTGACCGGAAAATACGCCTGGCATGAGAAATCGTTTATTGCGCGAACTTCCGTACAGGTCATTTAAAAAATTGGACCACAAACGAGTACACTCATTTGCACGTCAGACGTGCATTCACATACATCCTGTCAAAGTACTTTGTCATTCGTCTTTTCGGAATTTCTCCCATAATGCCCACACACTATATCTATAGTCTCTTTTGGTCCAACGTTTTCCTGGCATTCGGAGATTGCCCTTTTGTTCCTAAATGTCGCCTATGAGTAATATGCTACTTATGAATAGTATACTACTCACAACGAAACTGCCTGCCATACAATACTTCTCCCCCTTCTGAGATCCTTGGTTCCTTTGCATCTGTTGACGAATCCTCTCCGATCGACGTGGTGTTTTCTTCCAGGTTATTGATCTCCTTGTTCGCCGCACCGGCATTTCGTGCCTATTTGCTAACTCACTGGGATGCACTCGTTTCGTCTCATCGTCCTTCCTGATCGTGTATGCTGGGCCCCGTCTGGAAATAACCAAATACGGACCCTTACACTTAGGCAGAAGTTTTCTTGATCCTAGGCCGCTGTCACCCGTGTTCCGATGATCTCGATACTTTACCCGTTCTCCTAGGTTGAATATTCTAGTTTTGCCGAGCCGCTGCGTTGCGGATTGATCCTTTGTGCGTGCCTGCAGTACGTTCAGGTTTCGTTCGACTATTTCTCTTTGGGTAACCGATTCTATTGTAGAATCAATGGACTCTGGCCATATTCTAAGGTTCTCGTCAACCGTAAGTCGAGGCGTTCTACCGTACGTCAATTGAAATGGAGATTTCTTCGTGTTCGTCTGCACAGCCGCCTCGTAAACCAATAACACCAGTGGCAACGCAGACTTTCGGCTGCCTCATCTGGCTGATAATCATTCTTTGACCGTTTGGCTGTTACGTTCAGTTAGGTCATTTGTTTGCAAATGATATGGCTCCGTTCGGATGCGCTTGGTTGCCAGCTGTTGCATGCGTGTTCGAAACTCCTCGCTTTCAAAGCATGGTCCCTAATCTGTCAAGATCGCCTTTGGTAAACCATGGTTTGCTACGATGTACTTCATCACCATGTCTCCAACCGTATGTGTTTTTTAATCCGGAACGCCAGTAGCCTCGATCCAACGAGTAAAGTGTTCTGTCGTGACCAGAACGTACTGGTTACCGCGGGCGCTGAGTGGAAATGGGCTCATAAGATCCATCGACCAGAGTTCACCGATTTCGGCGACTGGAATTGGTTGTAAGGGCTGTTGGGCTCTCCGACTGTCGCCTTTCAGTCATTGACACCGTTGGCGTACAAGCAAGTGAGCTGTCACATCCTGTTCCATCTTCCGCCAATGTGCTTTTTGTTGCAGCAGATCGTACGTCCTAGTGCATCCGGTATGTGCCATTTCATGGCAGTCTGCTACCAGTTTCCTCCTCAATTGTCTCGGGATGACTACTACGCAATTGCGCCCAACACCACGCTGCCACGTCGATACACCCGCCAAGTTTTCTCTATTGGGATGCGATTATTTTCAGCTCTTCATCCTTAGTATCTGTGGGGATCCTCACTCCTCTTATCAGAGCTTCCATCACTTTCCGGAGGACCATGTCCTGATGTTGTAGACGTACTAGTGTCTGTGGGTCTTGCTCCATTACTAAGACATTGACTCCAAAAGTCATTTTGGGGAGTTTGTCGTCTATCTGCGATGAAGAAATAAAATCCACGACGCAATTGCTCGAACCAGACACATGATTGATCGTGAAGTCATATTTCTGTAACGCATTAACCATCGGGCTAATGTGCCTTTCGGGTCCCTCGCAGTCCTGATCCACTCTAGGGGTTTGTGATCCGTCTCCACGTGAAACTGTTGATCTAATAAATACGGCCTCTACTTGTTCAGTGCCCAGACGACTGCCGAACACTCCTTTTCAATGGTCGAATACTTCTGCTCCGTTGGGGTCATGACTCTACTGGCATATTCAATTACTCCCTCCCTTTGCTTGAGTACTGCCCGATGCCACGGTCACTGGCATCTGCTGCTACGATGAACGTTTCTTTTGCATTCGGAAGTTTCAGAGTTAGTTGTTGCTCGTTAATCGCTTGTTGCATTCTCGTGAACGCCGTCTGGGCATCATCAGTCCATTCACGTTTCTTGTCTTTTCGAAGAAGTTCGTTCAATGGCGATGTAATGGACTGAAAATTTTTCACGAACCAAATATATAGTACCCTGCTCGACCCAAAAATTGTCTCAGCGTTCGTTCAGAATTCGGAGTCGTGGCCTATATAAGCGACAGTATTTTCTCCGGCAGAGGCCTGATTTCACCTTGACCCATGTTGTATCCCAGTAACACCATCGATGATCGTCCGAGTTGTGACTTGTCGGCATTGAGCAGGGGTCTTAAGTTCTTAATGCGATTTAAGACAGCATCTATGTGGGCAGCATGTTCCGATTCCGTGTTACTGTATATTACGATATCATCTCCATATATTGTCACATTACCCAGTCGTTTTACCAGCTGAACCGTCAGATATCAAAATATGAACGGTGCTCCGGATAGACCAAACGGCATGCGCTTGAACTGATACTGTTTCTCGCCTATCGTGAATGCTGTTTTCTCACTACCCGTGGGTTTGATCGGTAACGGCCAGTATCCGGAGCGTAAGTCTAATACTATGAACAACTTGGTCTGTTGCAGCCTGTCAAAAATATCAGCGATGGACAGTATTGGCACAACGTTGTTCTGTGTTACCTCATTCAGCCATCTAAAATCCACACAAAAGCAGCACTTCATGTTGGACTTCCCCACCAGGAGAACAGGCGAGTTGTACGGACTGTTGGCTTCTTCGATAACATCCTCCTTCAGCATGTTCTGTACTTGCATTTTTAATTCCACCTCCAGATGAACCGGTATCCTGCGAGGTGCGTGAGATCGAAATTTTCGGGTTGTTGGTATTTCATGTGTAATCCTGTTTCAGAATCCGTACGGATCATCGTCGTTCGTAAATACTTCCGCATATTTTTCGGTCGTTGACTAGAGCAATGAGGCTCCGCAAATGGGGGTTTTAGCTGTGCATACTTGGTTGATGCTATTCTGTCGCTATCCTGGTGTTCGGAGCTTGCCCTTTCGTCCCCGAATGTCGCCTGTGAGTAATATACTACTTGTGAATGATATACTACTAACAACGATATTGCCTGTCATACAACAGTAGCGTTTGTTGAACAATCCACATAACTTTTGTAAGTCAACTTAATATAATTTCATTCATCTCACTTTACCTAAAAACATTCCATGAACATATCTTTCTGGTTCACATCAAACAGTATTTGAAATGGTTTGCTTTGTTGTTATATCGCAACGTATTTCTAGATTTAGCGCACGCATTTTTCACTTCATATATGCGGAACCAGTTCGCTGACTATTAATTTATGGCCGATGACCCCGTTTTAAGAAACACAAATATATCTATTGTTTCCAACTTTTCAAAATAGAGTATCTGCCCATCGTAATACAAATTCTATTTCTTTAGGTTATTATAGAGTCACCAGAATTATCATGACTGTTAACAACACTAAATAATCATAAACTTGATGAGCGGAGGATACTAGTTCAAATGAGAATGAATAAGGTAATAATATTTAGTAAAATTTCTGCAACAAAAGTTTTAATTCAGTCAACGGACAACAGTCCATATTGTGGTGGACTATCAGGCAGGTGGTGCGAGCATTCCAACTCTCGGCGGAATACCTCAACACAGGGTGAGGTACGTTCAAAAACCCACCGCGAGTGGATGGAGGACGGCGTGGGCGACCGAATGAGTCATCGCTCGACCGGATCGGACCAACGGGCGAGACGTGGCAGCCGAAATAGAATGAATGACCAAATTAACGGCCTAGTTATTCCAACATTCTCAGGAATATCTCGGCACGGCTGTGGAGTACGAGCAAAGCTCACAGTGGATGGACGGAGGACAGCACAAGCGACCGGACAAGCCATCGGCCGAAGAAATCCGATCAACGGACAAGGACTAGCGGGCAGAAAACCCCCGGATAGAAGGCGTAAATCACACACCTAAATCGGGTAGAAGTGCACATGACGTGTGAGCGGAAACCTGGGGGTGTTGTGGACTGGAATTGCGATTCAAAATAGCGAGCGCACGTGTGGCGTGGGAACTGACGAGCTGGACAATAAAGATTGTGTTTTATTGGGCGTCTTTTCGCTACAATATGGATTAGTAATCTAAACTCATATATGAATGAGAAACATGATACTTCATAGGTTTCGAATTTGGGTAGGTAAATAGTGGAAGAAGATGACCATGTTCATTTGCAAACAAGCAAATTGATCTCCGGCACAGTAATCAGCATTAAGAAGAGCATCATACTCACCATAATAATCTTAGACAACGTCAACCTCAATGTCACGTCCAATTTAAACTTTAAAATTTGCTATACTTCTAACCTCACAGTAGTATGATTTTGTCCCCGAAATTAACGTGTTCCTTGGCTTCCATTATCCATTCTTACTCGCAATTGCCTGGTGTACCAACATTTAGTGGATTTCGACAAACTCTATTTCGGTCGTAAGCAAACGATCTATATCTTGCTTTATTACTCGTATTCCGTTCCTTACTACAATGTACCATCTATCTCTATCTGAGTAACAGTAACGCCTGACTTATCTTACAGTCCAATTTGACTGGACAATTTATCACTTGTTTCCGCTGCACGGTTGTGTGCGCTTGTAAACCTGATTATAAGTTACTGTTCATTTAGACTGTTTATTATTGTACTTGTGAAATCCCGTTCGATATCGGTATATACATTTGGGTATAGTTGTCAGCTTTCTGCCCATTTTAAGATAAAAATTGTAACTCGTGGTCGTTTCCTTTTTCGTTTGTGTAAGTCGTGTGCATGGCTTACTGGGCCTTTGGCTCATTCTTGTTTGTGTTGGTTTCTTTCACAGGACTGCTGCCGGAACCCATGCTTCGGAAGAACGCTGTTCAGCGGCGCCGTCCTGTTGCCCAAAAGTTGGTTTGCAAGCGTAACGAACAATCAGAGTGAAGACATTATATGACAACATTAGCCATCTAGCAAAACACAATAATTATTGAAACTGAAAAATACCGGCAGCATAGTGTGAGATGTCTACAACAAAAACGTTCAGTTTGTTGCTCATCGGTAACTACAGCAGACATAGTACAAGCTCTTTATAGTAGACGAACGAAATGTTCTTGCCCAAGGTATTTTGCCCCCAAATAGTACTGTTATCAAACTCATACAGGGAAATTAGTTTCCAAGTAAGTCTTCAAACAACAAACCGGTAAAGCGATAAAACTTCCCAACCTGTTCATCGAATCATACGCTTCCGCTCGTTCGACTCGAAGGACAGAGGAGAATCTGTAAAATATTCGCAGCAGTGTCAGTAGACCATCTTTTCTTAAGTGTTTGCTTCACAAATGCATATCAGAACAATCGAAACATAATCGTTTTTTAAAAAAACAGGTCAGTTTACCTGTTTAATTGTTTGCTACCTAATTCAGGTGTATAATACACAAACATCATAAATTGACTGACTTTACGTGAAACATTTTATTCGGCCGGATCATCTTAAAGACTGGCTATGGCCTTCCAGTTTGCCTATACCGAGCAAAAGTTTCATTCCGACAAACGATACTCAGCTTTTCAAATAGATGCACTTCAATGGGTTTCTTGCTTATTCGTTGTATGTCAACTGTATTCAGTTTGGTTTGTTTACTTAGAAGCAGAATTTTTTAACAACGGAATTTTGCCTGACCAAACAAGCTTCTGTCTGTTGTTAGCCAGACTTCCGAATGAAGTCACCATACAGCTTCGCGATGTTACAGTAAACCGGCCGGTGGAGCATAAGCACAATACTCTAAAAAATCCAGTTATTAATTGAGTGTCACCCTCCGAAAAGACCCCAGTATAACAACTTTTCCACGACCTGAAGCTAGGCGAAAAACGCCCTTCGAAATTGCTAGCTGAGATGCAGCAACCCATCGGCAACACGCACATGGACGAATCTCTCATCAGGAAACTCTGGCTTAGCAAGTTGCCAGAAACAACGCAAGCAATCGTTTCAGTTGCTCGTTCACTCACTCTCGCTGAGACAGCGAAAGTCGCTGATCAAGTAGTGGAGCGTTTTCAACCACTACTGGATTGCATTTTGGAATTGGCATCGTGTGAGTCGGAGAACTGTTGGACTGGTCCTCACTGCCATATGATGCAGAACATCCCATTTCTCTGCCGATGTTGCAGAACCGACAGAAGGGAAAAAACCAACGAGACGACAAGATAGGCGATCCAGCTTAGTCCCCAATATTCGCACTACCAGAGATCTGTGGCCAATGGGAACAGTAGAAGAGACAAAAAGAAGGCGTGATGGATGGATTTTAGAAGCAGCTATACGGGAGGACAAAGAAAGATCCGGAAGAGACTTTCTTAAAAGAAACGCCGAAGGAAGTCAAGGCGGCCGATCTCACGATAGTCGGAGAGTGTGAGGTCCAATTTAAACTTTAACATTTGCTCTACTGATAGGCTCACAGTAGTATGCTTCTATCTTCGAATTTAACGTTCACTACAGTTCTCATTATCCGTTCTTACTGACAACTGTTTGATGCGCTTAGATATATTCGAGTTCCATAAACTCTTTTTTGGCTGTGAACAATTAAACTGTATCCCGCATTATGACCCCTATTCCGTTTCCTACCACACTATATCATATTTGTTTATCTGAGCGACAGTAATGCGTGACCTACCTTACCACCCGAACTGACCGAACAATTTATCACCTGTTTCCGCTGCACTTTTGTATGCGTTTTCAAACCTGGCCGTAACTTACTATTCATTTAAACTGTTTATTATTGTACTTGTAAAATGATGTCTGATATCATTATATGTACTTAAGTATAGTTTTCTGCCTTCTGCCCGTTTTAAGATATGTATTGTAACCTGCGGTTGAAACCAGCAGGCGTTTATCGGTTGATATCGAATTGTGTGAGGGCGTGCTATTGTTTTTTTGGTGTCGTTTCCATTTTCATTTGTATAGGTCATGTGCATAGCTTACTGAGCCTTTGGCCCCTACTTGGTTGTGCTGCTTCCCTTTAGAGGACTGTTATTGGAACCCCTACTTTGGAAGAACGCTGTTCCCCGGGGGTCGTTGTCTCCCTAAAATTGATTCACAAGTGCAACGAACTACCAGGCATGTTTGTTACAATATATAGCACCAATGGCCGTTTAGCAAAACACAGTAACTCTCATATAAGAGAGTGAGTTTAGCCTTTGCCCTGAATTCTGGTTGGTCGCTTTTAGTTATTCTTATATCTTTGGTTGCCCTTGAGCGTTGACTGGATTCCCGATTGGTTATTTTCTTCAGTTCTTGAGTCTTTTTATCTGGAGTCTGATTGGCTGTTCCTTGTAGCTGTGAAACTTCGGCCTCGAATGTCATTGGCTGGTCTTTGTATATTGATTAATTAATTAGGAAGGACTGAATCGTCATATCTGACCACCCAGCCACATTTACTAGTGAGTAACGCCCAGGTTGCCCGATCAGAGTAATTGTTCTGTTAATTCCATACGACGACTCCTTGACTAGAACTTCTCCCAAAATGAATGTCACAGAACTCATTAACATGGTGAGTGATATTCTAATTCCTGAGTAGTGTTAGTGGTAGAGGAATTTTGGTTTTGTTTTAAATTAAACATTACCCGCAAGCAAATACAGCTGGGCATTCACATATGATAGTTCAGTCCTGTCTAATGCGAGATCAGTGGTACAGTGGTGGTCTCATGAAACCGTGGCCGGAGTTCTAGCCCAGGCCGTGACAAGGATATGCACTACTGACGAGCTCCAATGAGAGTGAAACTGGAGTTTAGTGCTTCCTTCCGAAAGTGGTCGACTGAAAATTCTATGGGAATGCAAAAGCTGCGACCAATTTTAGGTGATGTGTCATTTATATGAAAACCAACATGTTCTGCTACTCACCAGTGAATGTGTTAACATGTCGTTCCTCATTACGCCTGAGCACGTGAGAACTTTTGCT
>LUCH01005818.1:13141-32899 GCA_013368495.1 Paragonimus heterotremus | reverse complement strand
CTCGGTTGTTTGTTTGCAACGTGTATACGCCTTGATGTTGTATATTCGAATATAGACGTAGCTATTTTTAGTGACTAGGTCCCCTCCCCTTTCCCCTGTCTTTTCTTCTCTCTTCCTATACAGGGTTTGCTTTTTATTCTTCTTCATGGTTGTGTGGCAGTTAAGCATCAGTGTGTACCACTGATGTATTGCTGTCTATGATGATGATGGTGATGTGAATGGAACCAAAAGTGGTGCAGCGCAAGCCGTTTGTGGTGTTTGTTAAGCACAGGCGTGCTTTGGCTTCGGTCACTGCGACGAGCTAATCCGAAACGGATGCTACCAACTATGCGTGTGCAACAAAGGGGGTGTAACGCGACATATGTACACATGAACGCTAGCCCAGTAATGAGGGTCTGACATCGCATGTAACTGTGTAGTTGGTTGTAAACGCTTAAATCACATTGGTAATTATTAAGAACGAAACAGAAACCATAGCCGATTCCATGACCACTTTAACGGTGAACACTGCTGTCATCCCCTGCTAACCATTGCTCTTGTAGGGTCTGCTATTTCCGTCTCTTCACTTTCTTCCCTTCCTAAACGCTCTCAAAAGCGCTTCTCTGTTGGTAATTGGGCTCCTGGACCAACTTTACACGCGGATGTGCGATGTATGCTCGGAATTGTTGCTAAGACTGCCAACTGATGCGATTGCTCCAAATATTTTGCCGCTCCAAGATAAAAGATCACCCGTGCAGTTAGTGCGCGATGAATTTTGTGATGCTGCATGGCTTCTACAGTAACCAGTACGCCTCTGTCTCTGTGATCGAGGTCGGTGGACCTAACTTGCGAAACAAATTAGTCAGGGATAATCCAGTTCGATCTCTGCGTCCCAGGATATCTAAGAGGAGTTGAACAGTTTTGCGAATAAAACAATCACAGCCGGAACTTAAGAAATGAAATGTGAAAAACAATCTATGTGCATGTAGTTGGTATGCTTTTTAACTCTTTCCCGAGAGAGCGCCGGTCTCATGATAAGTCGCCTCCTGCTACGTGAAGTAACCGATGTCTTAGTAATGGGTACCGTTCGTAATTGAAGTTTTGTACGATTGCTCGTCTTACTTTGCAGTATTGTTCTAAAGCCACTTTCATACTCATTGCCTTCTTCTTGTTAGTGGAAGCAACGGTAAGATGGGCGTAATTAAGTTCGATGGCATGCCTGGTTAACTTCCTGTTACGCGCCTGGGATAATACCAGCACTACTAAGAAGCGACATCCTCAAGGCTCCCCATTTGTGGCCTCGCTTTCACACGCCTCGTTGTCCCCATCGTGTCAAAAATTATCACCAGTTCCCATCCTGGAGTGCCTATGCGGAAGCATCAGATTGCGAACATTAACTAACAGAGTAGAAATGTCTATCTGAAGTAGGATTGTGGTTGCGATTGTGCGGGTATGTCGCGTCCAAGTTAAGTGTAAAACAGCATATTCGAAATTAGTGGACTATACTGACACGCTAACCTTTAAAAATTTGATACTCTTGTCTGTATTGCATGGTCTGTACCTCTGGCGAGTGCCGTACTGGCTACGCGTTTTTTCCTTCTGGTGCCAACTGCTTATCAGAACATACAAGTCCCGTACTCGGAGCCGAACCGCGCCTCTGACGGCAAGGCACCTTGTAGCACAACCGGACGCTACTTGAATTATGTACCTCGTACGCCGACAGAATGTTCGCTGCATCGCGCGTTGTTAAATGTGACTGCTGATGACTGTAATACCCTCGAGACAGCCGGGCGACGCCGTGGTCATGGGCTATGAAAACCCAGATCGTTCCGCTGAACGAGGGTTGGTTGGTGCGTCTACCCGGTTGAGAAGTTCGCGACCACTCACACTGTTGGTTGAGAACACTCATGGCAGTGTGTTTCAGTCAATGTATTCACAAACTTGTTGGTTCATCTCATTCGCTAAACGCGATGGTTTCTGTCTGTTTTCTTCTTCGCTACAAATTTGCACCCATTCATTACTTCGCAACTTCGTGGACCATCATCAGTACCAACGACAACCCGAGCCGTCGTTCTTACGGACACGGCCTAAAGCAGAAATGATTGATTGGTTGTTAAATATAGCAACTACCTCGCATCTTCAAACTCTTTGGCGTCTAGCATAGACGAAGACGTCTACCCTGTCGCCAACCTTCGGTTGTTGTCAGAATTTGTCCATATTGGAGCAGTGTACCGAGCTGCGTCGTCGAAACTGTGAACGTCGAGTCATCTAAACAACACGTACGTCGACTTAACGATTGCAGTGCTCATTCATTCTTTGGTACGTCATGCCTACAGTCGCTCTCGAGAAGCGAGTTCCCTGTTTTCCTATTGTTTCGTCACGCCTGTTCAACTCATTATCTTTTGGTTTGGAAATAACAGTGTTGGACTCTTATAATTTGTCTATTGACTGCTTGCCGTACCACGGTGCTGGGCTGTAACACTCGGATGTTGGTCCCTCGAAGTCGAAAACTATGCACCAACCTACCGTTGCTGTTTTGAATCGAATCTCGTTTTCCGTTTTTTTTTGCTGGAGTTGATACATGTGTTAATTAAACTTGTGTTGTATTATTTGATTATTGGTTGGGAATTTTTCTTACTGTATCATTCTTTTTCGTACTAGCTTGACGTTAGCCTTCGAAAAGACTAGCTCCGGTTGTGGGGTTGTGAACGCAAATCGGGGAAATGCTTGTGATCATTGTTGTCACGTGCTGTGCTCGGATCAATGCCACTGGCGTTTCTCGATACGACTGCTACTTGTCTCTGTTTACTCAAGGCTTAACCAGCCTTTTCTCATTCAAGGAGCAACTTCCCAGGTGCTGTTAATGGATGTGCGTCACCTTTCAGTCCATTGCACGTTACAGTAGCTTCAAGTTCTGTTAATCAATCGTTTACGTCTCCATCTACGAATGGGCTTGACCATGACAGTTTCAGTACATTACATTCGAGTCACAGCATCAATGTAACAAAAAGTCGTCCAACAAAACAAGATTTTCAGTGTCCGTCTTACATTTTCCCACTCTGCTCATGCAATCGCGTTTACCAATCGGGATTCCAGTCCAGAGCGAAGTGAGGTTTTCATTTAAACGTCCTGTGTACTTCTGTCCGGTTCTGTCCGTTTGGTTGTTTCGCTCAATGGTCACTCTTTCAGCCCCTCATGTTGTTCGTGATCCACTCCTTGTGGCTTTTAGCCATATCCTGCAACTACGGTGAAGCATTCTTTTGCGTGTCGAAATAGTTATGTCTCCGACTTGGACGTCCATTATACTATTCGGAGTGTCCCCTGTTGAGTGCAGCAGCACATAATCTTTTCGTCACTCCCCGAAGGTTTAACAGGGAAAGTTTCCTATAATCTTGATGCTATTCACTCGTCATTCTTTCTCTTCTAAACCTGCTGCTACCATTTTTCTTTTCCGTCATCTCTGAAAAGGGAGCAACTAGAGGAGCGTAATTTAATTTGACGGCTTGGTAGGTTAACTTCTTACCTCGAGCCGGAGACAGTGCCGGCTCCCGTGTATGTACTACCCGATCTATTTCTGAGAAGAATGCTATCATGGTCACCCATTTTTTCCACCGCACTGCTACTCTCAAGCCAGGACGGAAAGTGGGAATCTTCTGTTCTGTGCTCTGTCGAGCAATTTCTTTGTTAACGCTACTTTTATAAAGCCATCTCTAAGCAGGACCCAAGAAGACTCCATCTCCACTCAACCGCCAGCTTGCCACTAATTATTGATTAGTGAGAAGCGGAGAATGTCTTGTTGGTTAGAACAGCACAGTTGACCATTGGTCCTTTGAAGAGGAGACAGACCAAAGAATTTGATTACGGGGTGGAACCGAGGAAAGATATCTTCTGTTAACGTCTGGTAAGACTACGGAATACGCTACTCACGGAGCTGGAAAGTTTATCAGCACTGAACCTCTTAAAACGCAATTTCTCTCACTGGTGGAATTCCCAAAAAGTATTTTTGGAGTAATTTCTCCACAGTTAGTATGAAAGAACCCAATCCCAGGTGACGCTCTTTGCACATCTCTTCGCCTCACGATTGGTTGTCAACATATTCTACTTTCTACTTTTTCTTCATTGCCGCTCCATCTTTCGGACTTCATTGAATGTATGATCTAGTGTTTTCCCCATCCTCGTATATATAAGACTTAGATCGATTGTTCTATGATGTACTAAGTAAACTGAACGTCTGTATCGAAAATGACTGCCTTTTTGTTCATTCGGTCTGGATCGTTTTAGGATGACACGGAAACCCTGTGGGTCCAGTGCACTGCCTGAAGTGTTGTGAGCACGATGAAATGATGCAACCGAAGAACGAAGCTTTGTGAATAATCAGTCAAACGTACCGGTTTTAGTTCTACCTTCCTATCGACCCCTGCCCACGGCGTGACACAAGGCAGGTCTCCACGTTATTTTCGCCCCGGATTGAGATTAGGTTTGGATTTATAGCGTACAGTATGACCGCATGATTTTGTCGCGACATTTTTCCAATTTTTTGTCAAATGTATTTTCCATAAAAACTATTGACGCGAAAATCAACCTTCTGGTTTCTAACAAGGTTCGTTTGTTTGTTGCTAAAATAATCTGTCGACCCGATATTTAGGATGGTGCTGTAAAAACGTGGAGTGGTTTTAATTTTGTCGCGGTCTGTGTGTATACTGCTCATGCTGTACAATGCTTTCATTTATATTCACGTTTATTTCCATCCAGCAGTAAAATTGAGATGTGACCGTTTTGATGTGGATTTATCCGATTGTTTGGCTGGACGTGACATATTTCACCGTCAGATTATTTACTGGTTACAAACGCGCTGAGCATAATCTTAAGGTGGTCTTTATCTTACGATGATTGGGCATCGAGAAGGTAATTGTCCTTGGCGAACTAGATGATGTGGTGTTAACTTTATGCTAATATTACTGACTTTCCAGTTTGCCGTACCCACATCCGACTTCTATGTCAGCTAACTTACATCCTTATATTTAAGTCTCGTTGTCGAAAAGCAACGCGACAGCCCAGAGTTCAAGGTCAATTTGACCAATTGATGACGTTCAACTATGTGAACTGTGAGAATACAAATCCGGATCACCCAGTTATCGAAAAATAACTGTACAATGTTATGTACGTATTAAGAAACTAAAGTAATATGATGCACTCGTTTTGTCAGCTGAACTTCAAATCACTTTTGGGGGATGGTATGGTGGATGTGGTACCGGCAGTTGATCAAATATCCTAGCTGGCGCACCTGTAATTAGATCCAATGATCTGGTTGTGACTTGTACACGTTCACTTCCTTCACTAGATGAAAAACATGCTTGCAGCCTTATCAAGTGAAAACAGATTTCTGGCCAACTGACCACATGCAAGATATCCGCATCATATTTTGTACGAATAGTCAAACAGTTTGGGTGTCGTGTTTAACATGTTATTGATAAGTGCATGGGAGAATAACACAACGTTATGAGCAAGTTGTAATACTCTACGTTTCAACCACCTCGAGGGGCCTTCCTCAGGAGTGTTGTAATCGAAAGTCGATTACAACACTTCTGAGGAAGACCACCCGAGTTGGTTGAAACATGGAGTATTGCAACTTGCTCATGACATTGTTATTCTCAATCCATTTATCAATACCCACATGCATGTTAATTCATGTTTACAAACCGGTCATCACCAGTGCTGATTACCGCGTTGGTTGAGTAAATTATACTCTCAATATCCTCCAGTTATAGACTGTTAACCAGTCAAGTGAATATTTATCACGCCATTTTTCACCTATGTGACCTTAACTGCACATCGAAACGAAACTGTCTTAGGATGGTGATAGAGTGTCCGTGAATCAAATTCACCTGTGTGCGCGTGGTGTGGATGGGTAATCTTGCCAGTTGGGTGCACATAAAACACCACTTCTCCTAATCGACATTCCAACTAATTCACCTGTCAATTGGGCTTGTTGGAAGGTATCATTTAGACTCCGTGATCAGATTTTTCTTTGGCCGAATCCATTATTGATCAGGTAATCATAACGTTGTAAGCGACTGGGGCGTAGTATGGTAGGTCGTATTTGCATTCAAACGATGAAGTGATTTCAAGCCAAAATAGTTAGCGTAATCGTCCATTTCAAACGATGGCTATGAAGTCGTCTGTCAAAATCTCACAGCACATTCCCACTTGATGGGTCGCAACGAATGTGAGTGAAGGATGCATACCGTGAAACAAATTTGATTACGAATTCTGTACTCCAGAAGAATAGACATTTCAAACAAGTTGTGTGCCAAATAATTGCCAATAACAAAGAAACCACGTTATATGACTTAAAGTTTTAGTTAGAGTTACGAGTTAGCCGGGGTGTTGATACATTATGTCCTGATCTGTTTGTATCGGTTGTGAACTACTTTTTGCTCATTTCAAATGTGTTCACATTACTCAAACAGCTTAGGCTAGTTGACCATTATAATTATCGCGCTTTTAAACTTTTTCATTGCAGTGTAAACTCCCCCGATCTGGTTCTACATGGAAAACCAAAATGGTTTAGACAAACCTGATATTCCCGACACGAAATACGAATGTAAGTTTTTCCCCTACTGAGTTCATCTCCCACGGTGCAGATTTGGATCACACCGCCGATGTCCAGTAAGTATTCCGGGTCTTGGCGGACTGTTTCAACCTAACCTTAATGGTGGTTTCTATAGTTGTTTTTCGGTAGTTGTCTGTTTTGTACTGAATTTTTCATGTAGTATGCTTTGCTCAATCTTCATATGTTTAGTATGTTTTCAGTGTATAGTGCTTATATTTTCAGGATTAGTATGCCTTGTCAGAAGTAATACAATTATTGAGTTGTGTGAAAACAGTCGTAATAGCAAAACTTTTCGTTTGCCAGTTTGAATGTATTGTGTGCTGTCTTTGAGGCCGCTTTGCTTGTCCTGGTTTCTTGTAAATAACGCTCTTTCAGTTTACATCATAAGACGTTGGCTGACATGCAACACTGACTCTAAATAGTTATTTACTTGTCCGTCGCGTCCGCCCATATCTTTCTTTACGTTTACACTTAATTATAAGCGTCTTGACATTGATTAATGCGCGTGCTAACAGTCTTACGTTTGTAGGTTGGAGACTCGGTTGGCTTGAATATTTCTACACAATTTTAAATAGCCTGCTGTTATTCAAGACCTGCATTCTGGTATATCGCATTACGACAAGTAACCAGCATGGTACATGGTCAGTTGATTTCAATTGATTTATAGTGTCTAACAGTGTTTGGCTACCACTGCGTGTGGTTTCGTCCGATCGTGGCATGACCACATTCTGTGTTATGATCGCTTCCCTGTTTATGGTACCTACACTGTCAGAAACATGGAACAGTCGACCTTGCTTACCTCCTCATCCCTTATAAGTATGCGCAAGACCTCACTCTATACATTGAATATTGGCTGCGGAATAGGGATTTTCGATCCTCACGCTTTCATGGTTGATCAGTATGAGAGTGCGTTAACCGTGTGAACATTTGAGATTGTGCACTATTCCTGAACATTTCACTTGTGGATTCCGTTAGCTGTTTCCAACTTGTAGTACCGGATAATGTCAACAAGTTGGGCACGTGAGCTTTGTGGGACATTTTTGTCTGAGGGGACTAACTCAAATGCAGTATTGTCTTTCAAAGATGGCTCCAAACAGTCTATCGATGCCTATCCCATGCATACACGTCACACGAAAGGCTAACTCACCGGGGAATGTTTTACTCGGATGCGATAATTCAGGGCGTAGATCTCCTCGGTGGAAGACGGACTGATGTTTATTAGGCTGACCACAAGATGTTACTATTTGACAAACGGCACAGATTACGTTGGACAATATCTCACGTGATACCAAGTACTTCGGCATGCACTTCAAAGTATAACGTGCTGCTATGACTGCAGTATTCACATAGATTTATTGTTGCTAATCCGTCCGCATACTGTGAACGCTAGATCGGTAGTGGTGGAAGGTATTGTAACCAATGTAAGGCTATACATGTGATACTCAGATGGTGTTCGCTAATCGACTTAGTCCCCGATTATAGAAACATCTTTCCCAAGGTTACGTATAAAAGGCCGCTGTGTGGACAGTACTGTTTTATGGCTGCAAAATGTGGCCACTTGAATTGGGGGCTTAACTAATTTGGCCGTCCTTATCTGTGATCGTTCAGATGCATCAGCTAACATCAGCGAACATCCAGCAGTAAGGTTCTGAGATGGTGTATTGATAGTGATGGTCAGACAAGTTCACTCGTTTGGGTTTCACAGATTTTTTTTATCTAGACAGTTGAATCATTTACAAAGGAATCCAACTAGTCGTGTACCTCGTTAAGTACTATGCAATTTTGCTCCAGCTGACTGGCTTCAAGTGCGATGTGGACAACTGATGACTTTACGCAGAGGAATGCAGACATCTATCAGTAGGTCAACCACTGTAGGCCGCTTTCGTTTCTCGGGCGCAGTTGTTGTGACCTATATTATTTGAAGTTAGTGACATTAAAACTGATGACAAATAGGCGTGTTTGATTGCGTGAATGTTGCGGTTGTTTGACTGAGTTATCTGTGAACCAAGTACAATTGATGAGGCAGAACAGTAATAGCCGTAAGGAAGCTGTTTTTCGGATGCTGTCTTATCATCACCTGCAATTTGTTTGTAAGATGTAGACACTCAACTGTTGCGCTTTTTAATTTAAACATGAGGGCTTTCGTAGAAATCAAGTTCCATCCTTTCTCCCTCTTGCTGATAAGACGATACGTGTTCTTTGAGGATAGTTAGGCATCGGTGACACCCACGGACGATGATACTGACTTAGACTATCAGGCACATCCTAGGTGGACATTTGGAAGTATACCTCTCTTAACAGTAGTTTCGTTTCAACGAGCGTGCTGACCTATGGGTTAAATTCTATGCCTGTCAACAATCTCTTTTTTCCACCAATCACGAGTTTGTTGGTTTTGGTTTTTAATCTGTTTATTGTGCACTATTAGATAAGCTATAGAAAGAACCTCTTAAAATTATTGTGTGCTGTTTTTCTAAACCATGTGACAGGCTACACTCTTGGGGCGATTCGTTAGCAGAAGCTTTTGAACAAGTACGAAATATTGTTTTCCTTATCATAAGCTTCTTTCAGATTGCAATGGCGATGTTTGGTTACATGACAACGAATTATGATACGGTGGAAATGTTGGAGACATTTGAGACTGAAGCCGAAGGTCAGTCACTAGTTTTATGTTGTTATTTGTACTGAGTCCATCTTTTCAAGCAAGAGTATATATATATATATATATATATGAAGTATTTGAATGTTTCGTCATGAACGTTCGAGTTTTGTCATATTATGACAGAGTCGTTCAGTGAAGCACGATCTTTATTGTCTAATTCACTTGTTCGCACGCCACGCGTGCGATCACTTTTAGGAACCGGAACTCCGGTCCACAACACACCGGCGGTTTCCACTCACATATATGCACTTGGCCTAGTTCGTGTGTGTGGCTGACATATCCTGTCGGGTTTTTTGCTTGCCATTCCTCCTCCGTTGGTCCGATTTCGTTGAACGACACGTCGACCGATCGCCTGTGTTGTCCACATTCAGCTTGCTGTGAGCTTTTGGACATACCTCATTGCCGCGTTGAGGTATTCCCCTGAGTGTTGAAATACTATCACCTATCACGATATGCATCGAATGTTACCGGCAGATAAAGGATCGAGAGGTTGGTAGATGGAGGGTCATTCAGGTTTATCCATTCAAACTTCCAAAATACAAAGCTCTTGGAGGTTAAACCATCGTTTGGCACACTATACACTCTTATTTGAGTCTCCTTGCCTCCTGGCCTAAAGTGTGATCAATCGTTTGACAAAAATAAAATGACCCTCAGTAGTTTTGAAACAGTTGGTTGTGCTTATCCCACATGTTGGAGCCCTACTAATGACCCCGCCCTCTCCTGGAAATATCAGAGTATATGGTGACCAGTCATGTTCGATTATGTGGACAGTGTTGTATGACTGATTCGTCTGTGGAGTAATGGCAGTTGATGAAGCGGGGAAGTGGAAGTTATTAGGATACACAGTCTTACGAGAGCCGTCTTATCCTTAGTTGAAACTCGATTATTCGTTTGAAACGTGTACACACTGGTTATTTGAGCTTAGACGAGAAATTTGGAAACTAACTTTCTTTTATTATTACCTTAACAATTTAACACCAATGTCAACTACCGGCCTATTGCTGTCAATGCTACTAACCATATATGTGCCGCTATTACTGTTAGGAGTTTGACTTGGGCGTTCATATCCTAGTTCTGTGAAATACAACCTGCTCTAAAGTAAGGATTAGGTCGATTATTTTTGCTTTAAGCCACAGGCTGCCATAGGATCACTAGCGGGATACCAAAGCCCATTCGGCAACAGTCGAAGTAACCGGGGTTTATGAATCAGTGGTTGTTTGTTTTTCAGTGAACCGTGTCGTTGTTGTTCGGCATCATGTTCTTTATCATACGGTACACGCTGGTCACTTTTTATATACATTAGCGCCGTTTGGTATCATGTTTCGCGTGGTGTCGGGTGTGGATTTGAGACTCTCAAACATGGTGGCTAATCAGTTGTGACGGACCGTTAATCTTTTCATAGTTTTATTTGGATTGGTCTACAGCGGGGAAAGTCTGATGCGTCCATCCGGTGCTGTCTACGTGTAGATTAGACTGTCATATTGACCGAATCCAGAAGTGGCCTTCGTTCACACATGCGCTTTGTGTTTTACAGATATCCAGTCCTCTGTACCATACGACTGCTAGCCGATTTGTTCGCACCTTTCGAACGGAGGCTATTGATACACAGTTCATTTCCTACTTTTGGGCTAATTGGCAGAGACATCGATAATCAAACACAACAAGTCTGTTGATACCTTCGTTGCGAACAGACCACGTTCCCAAACCATAGCGCAAAACGGAACGCACACAGGCATTATGTACACTTCCTTTTAACGACAACCGAACGTCTTTTCGACGCCACAGGTGACGCAGTTTGCGAAGGCAACTCATACCTTTGCTATCCTCGCTGATATCTCATAAGCAACATTACGGGCTGACGAGATAATGCTACCCAAGTATGCGAGAGTGTCTACAATCCCAAGTGTATTGCTTGCATTAACAAAGGTGGGAGTGGAAATGTCCTAATCTTGAAGCGGCCTTTTGCACTTTGAAGGTGCGAAGCACATTTCATACAAACCGACAGGATCATCGCCTTGTTCAGCATGTTCTGCATGTCTTTGACAGAGGGGCTAAGTAAGAATATCATCCGCATACTCCTTGTCGGTCAACTTAGCGCCAGGAATAAACCCAACGTCGATCTCACTGGACTTTTCAGGTGCGCCTTCTAGAATGTCTTCTGTTGTGACCGCAAAAGACGCTTGGCCTGCGAATTCGTTTATCGCGCGAACTCCCGTACAGGTCATGTTAAAAATGGGACCATTAACGCGTACACCCATTTGCACAGCAGATGTGCATTCACATATATTGGCAGACAGTAGGTTGTCATTCGCCCTGGTGGAACTTCTCCCATAGCTCGTACACACTATTCCGATAGTCTCTTATCCGTCGTCTTCCTAACGTTGTGAGCTTGCCCTTTTGTTTTTGGATATCGCGCGTGAGTAGTTTGCTACTTGTCAGTAGTATACTGTTCAACGAAACTGCCTGTTACACAACACTTCCATGACAGTTGAACAGGCAGGGGGGGGGGAAATCGGACATTGTTGATGAACACCACAAGAAGTGACGAACGCCCAAGACAGTTGTTCATAAACCCTCACCCTGTCTGCACAGTGGGCATACGGTTATCTCAACAGGTTCAATTATTTCCCTGGTACTTCTTTGCGAAGAAGGCAGTTCCAAAGAATGTTACGAGCAACCGAATCGAAAACAGGTCTTAGATCTCAGAACACCACGACCATCGGCTTTATATAAGAGTATACCAATGCTCCAGTTGTGATACCAACCTCTCCCTGCTATCCTTGAAAAGCGAACGAGAGGGGAGGTTTGATCCAAGACCCTTGTTACGCTGCAATAACTTAGGCTCCAGGGCCACTTCTGTTTCCGACGGAGGGCCATCTGGAACCCAATGACTGACCATTCGGGTCCCGTTGACTACATGGTCTTCAAAACGTTCAGCCCATCTGTCTAGTCGGGGCGATTGACTGGTGATAAATGAACCATCTTTTTCGCATATGGTCTCGCTCAAAACCAGGCACATTTGAGCAACGTTTGTTCATGAGGTTCATCAAAGTGACGGAAATCCGGTTCTATCGCAACTTCACAGCTCTTTCAGGACGCACCTCTTCGCAACAGGCCTTCATAGCTGCTGTGATTTATTCAGTGTTCGTTAGGTTCTTTCACCTGACTGCAAATGGGCGATGTGTTCAGCAACGCTTTCTGACACGTTTTTTTTTACACTCTTCCCGCTCGAATGCCAGTTAATTATCTTGCATTTACGAGTGCATGATCTAAGCAAATGACAAAATATAAAGGACATGCACACCAGCATGGTCTGGGTTCAAGTGGTTGCTCTGAAATGCATGATAGTCTTTAAAAGAATGGCGCCACCTGTAATTGACTGCTATATGATATATCTGAGGAGCACAGGATGGTCTCCATGTAACAATGCCTTTTCCTGTGCTTGAATACGGTGCTCGAAATGTAAAGGCCGTGTGATGCGCACAGGTGCAACAGTCTATCGCCATCGTCAGTGCGTTTTGCCCGGACATCACACATACCTCCCAGCCGCTTTCCCTTTGGAGAAAGACGATCAAGGTGGGCATCAAAATCGCCTGCTAGTATAATGATGTAATGTTGCGTTAGTTGAAAAAAGCACATCTTTTGTTTTTGGTGCAAACTGTTTGCCACTCATACTGTAAATGCAGTCTGTGTCTGTCGGTTATTTGCTCGGTTATTTGTCTTCTGTCTGTAGGTCACGACGGACTTTCTTTGCTTTTTCATTTTCTTGATGAATGGCTCTTTGCATTCTCCGCCGAACCCTACTTTATACCACGGGTGAGTTATGTTGCCTTTTCGAGTTATTGAATTATACACCTCCTTGGCCCTCTGTGACTCAATGATAACAATGCCTCATCTCTAAGCACGTGGTCACGGGGTTGAGTCCCGGCTACCGTGACTGCTACTGTTTACGTCTACATAGCTTGACCAAACCCTGTGCGTATGCGACAATGTATTTCATATGGTGAGCTCCTTGTGCTGGATTGTTTAAGAAAGCCTCTTGACGAGTTCAATAGGCCCATACACTACTGGCGCACAGTTACTCATATGTTCTATCTCGTTGGCTCATTTTGACTTGATGTTAGAGAGCAGGTTATTCTTCCGACCTGACGACTAATGTTTCAGTTTATTAAGCGAGAGAAGTATTTTTAACCGTAACTTCGTCTTTTGAAGAGTTTAATTAAATTTCACTTTTTAACCATAGTACTCGAATAATTTAAGTAGGTATAACCCTATACCACATCGTAATTGTCGTGATCGTTTATTTAATGTGGATCGGAATCGGGCGGATTAAAAACAATTGATCCAGGGCACTCATACTAACACTGGCTTTTCGTAGTAGGGCAAACGAAAGCTGTCCAGAGTATGGTGTTTGTTCGGCCTAGAGCATGTTTTTTGCATGAAGGTACCTATAATTAAAATCGTGAAACGAAGGAAATACGGTTGAGTATCCTTATTATGCTGGCCGATGCACTGTACTCTGCATCAATTAGCCAACTAGTGAGCTTGTATCATATTATCACGCACGGCCTATCGTAGGTTAGTTAATACTCACATGTACCTCTTAACGATGTCATGGCATATGCAGCCATTTCGATCTCAACATATCTATTTGAACCGTTTAACATCTACCTAACCACCATATAGCCTGTCATTATGAACGAAGTTATTACTGTTTCAAATGCTATTATTACGAACAACGAAGACACACCGAACAGCTTAATTCATTAGCGTTGTCGTTTCTCTAGTGATCTTAATAGGTTCGCGTCACAACTCAAATCGGACTATGTCTACCAATGCACATTACATGGTGTAAGCTGATCGAGTCAGTTAGTTTCATAAATTAAACACCCTGAAACAAACTGCACTTCAACTTTAGTTCACAATTACTCCGAGTTTGGTTGGCTAATTCTACTAGGTCGATCGATCTGAATTGGATAGGTTGGCAATTTCATTTTTTTTACATGTTATTTAGAGACAAATAATCATAAACACAAACGTGATTTGTCTAATGCTAACATTTGGACAGCTAGGAAATACCATGACCACTTAACATACTGGTGTGTGACCGACTATACAGGTTTCATTTTCCACATATGTCCATGAAGTACTTTGTGTACGGGGCACGTAAAAAAGAAGTGTGTCATCAAGATTCAGTCAACTCTCAACCCCTGAAACAGCTTGAAACCACGAAATCACACACTTTACGCGTTTATAATGTTTAGTATTAGCTTTTGAAAGCCAAACTCATACACCTCAGTTTTGAATGACGTATGAGACATAACCAAACCGAAACATGTTGATTGTTTCTACGACAGCAAATGTAGTCTACGAATCTTCATTTTTAAGTATGTATACATTTGTAGATGTCGTGAACCTCTTGTTTGCTATTCAGCCGCGGTCTCCGAAGCATTGTTTTATGATGTTTCATTTATCCAAGCATCTGTTACAATTCTGCCTGTCTGTTGTTTTTCTGTTCAGGTTGTGAAAATCACCGAATTTGACTTTGAAAACTTCCGAATTAAATCCGTAGGGTAAGTATGCTGTTGTTCGCGTTAAAAAAACAATTCATTTTCCTAGATGGGGTGAGCCATTTCAATTGGGCAAGCATCCACAGGTATGAAGATTCCTTGTAACTAATCAGTTAATCTTGTTTGTGTTATTTTGATCACAGGGTACAGAAGTTAAAGCAATCACGTATTCGAACATGCAAATTCATGAGCGACCAGATATGCACGAACTGTTTGTCATTATAGATATTTAACATGTGAACAATTATATCGATGATGCGATTATTCCTACTGTTATCATTGTCTATTTTTTGATGCTTTGATCAATTCAGGGAACAATGGATTTTTTTGTATGATACCATTGTTTTGACGTTGGTGGCCTCATGACAGTGCGTTTAGTTTTGCTAACCATACAGGTATCTGATCACGACTCATATGTGTGTATTGATGTAGCGGAAAGGACCAATATTAAGGTAATAGATGTCGGTTTTGGTTTATAGTTTAATCATCAGTTAAGTTTAGCACAGGTCTTGCTTTACAGTTAAGTGAACTACTCGGTCTGCTCGAGCCTGACCGAGTTCAGATCTAGATAATGGCTTGTATATTATGCGTTGGAGCTTTATCTTGTGCAGCGTACTGTTTTAGATCGTTTGAGTTGGAGTTACAAGCAATTCCATGTTTAAACCACTTCCATACATGGGCAACCGGATTCGAATAAGGTAAATAGACAGACCCTAGTGAGGTCTTAACATCATGTAAATCATTTTGTGGAATCATGTTGCAAATGTTAAAAGGAATGTTCATATGACAGTGTGTTTCAACCTGTCGGAACGATCTAATAGATTGAATTGGAGGGGCACGACGTCTACTTGAATGAATCAAAGCTTAAACACATGGTGGCTCGACCAATTAACTTCAGTCTCGCAAAGGCACATCTATGTGGACAACCACTAGGAAATGTTTTACAGCTCAACTTACTCATGGATTGACATTCTGTTCATAAACGTTGGGACTACTACGTTCTTCAGGTGTTGGCGAGTCGCTTTTTAATGTTTGAATTCTCCTCATGTGCTACCTCCGCGGCTTGACTCCTCGAACCTTATTTACGGAGCACGAGGTTGGTTGGAAATGCGGGCCAGACAATGGACTGATCTCGAAGTATGAACCAGCTGACTTCGAGGTTAGTCCCCATCCGCTTATCGCGTCTCACCGTTTGGTAGTCAGAGGACTCGGAAATGGTTAGTGGTTAGATACACTCTCAGGTATGCCTCCAAAACACAAGCCTGTGTGTGGAATTCATATTTTGAATAATTAGTCATAAGTTCAAAAGATTCCACATGGCACCAAATTACTTTTGTAACAAAGCAACGTAACAGCACTTAGGCGACGATTTACAGTGTCTTCTTTTTTTTGGCCTATGCTGTTCCCAGTCTTTCATTGCCTGCCTTCACCGGTCGGTGTTGATGTTTGGCAATAGGTTCAAAGAACATTGAAAGTGTACCCATAAGATGCCGTATATGCGAACACAGGTTTTTTTATGTCACGGTAGCCTGCCTCTCCCAGTCATGCTCGATTGCCTCGGACAACCTGAGTAGACATGCGTTTGAGCGCTTTGATGTGATGGTTCGGTCGTGTGCAGTGTAAGGCGAATGGCACAGTTGCCTCATGAAAAAGTAGACCATTGTTCAAATACCGGTTGTGCGAGATATATGATAGTCTCTAACAAGAGCAAAATTCTAGTCAGCTGCTTCCTTTCGAAAGGTGCTGACCGTGAGTAATACTCAATTTATACTAAGGAATTTTCGGCGGCCAATCGGTAATCAGTATATTTTAGCTGATGCGATCTTAATGTTTTGACTGTCGATTCCGCCGAATGGGCGGACATTTATTGCCAACTCAACCTAATCAGATATCATCATCTTCACAGCTTTGCCGATGATGTACTGTGAACACTGTATACAGCGGGAGACAACTGCAAAGGGTAAACGTTCACAACAGTGCTGCAGTATGGGAGTATGCGAACGATTATAAGTCCACAAGATTCAGTGAACCATGTTCATAACCAGGCGACAAAGTAGCGCGCTTGCGCTGTGTCTTTAGGTCTTCGCTGTTTGTCTCTTCTGTTTGAAAAACTGTTTGAATGTGGCGTTCTCTCCGTTTGTTATCTTTTTCCGGACGGCTTTATTGATACTAATCTGATGAGCTTGCGTATACCTTCGTTTAAATGCATCCATAACTCCACAGTACACGCGACCCGTTTTCTGTAGTGTGAGTTGAATGATCCTTTCTATCTCTAACGTGGAAATGAAGGGCCTACAGGTAACTTGCTATGCAGTTAAACGACTGCATGTAAAGGGAAACTGACACATCGTGTATTTTTATTGTCAGCGTAATCGATGGCATGAAGAACAAGATTGTTACCAATTTCCGATTAATTAGATTGAAATCGGTGACTGTACACCGATTGATTCCCACTCTCAAAGCTTGATAGTTAGCAACACGGCTGTTCTGTCCCCTCCCTACCTAATGACATCATTGACAACGCTTCTTACCTCTCGGATAGCAGTGTCCTCTTGAGGGTCATTTGATTCATCACTGAGTACGAAGCGGCATCCCTGAAGTTTGATGTCACTGTTTTGACCCGTTTATATTGATGGGAATGTGATGTACTCTCATCGCTTTGTAAACATTCCATAAACCTTCAAAATACCTGTAAAATAAACAGAGGCTTCCTTGGGGGTGGGTTTTTAAACGATCGATTAACCTACAGATTGACCTCCTTAAAGTCGATACCTTCTCTTCATCGACTGTACAAAATGTTTTCAAAAACACCAAATTTGACTGGACGATCAGTTCAGTGTCCGTAAATCGAAAGGCAATAGAAAACACAGTTTTTCCAAGTTTTACTCAGCATTAGCAAATGGAAGCCCATAACACAGTAGAGTTCGAAATAATGAGTTTAAAAATTGCTGTCGTGTTATTTCAAAGGTTTGTGTTAAATTGGAAGTTGTCTTATAAATTTGAGGAAGACGGTTTGATGAACTGCAAGGGTTTGTGTGAAATGACCGTCGAAGGGGATGTGCTGCGTCAGTAAATATCGTCCGTTCGACTTCAAACAACTGCAGATGTGGATACGTTAGATAAACATCAGTTTATTGAACAGTTTCATGGTTAATTGCGATTTATATAAAGCTGACAACGTCAGTTATGTTGTCTATTGTGTTTTCCCTTAATATCATGAACAACAATAAGTCACTGATCGATAATGATGTTCAACTGCCATATAACAAAAATGCCACTCTGAAATTAAAGTATGACGAAAGATGAGGTATACTGAAACCCATACTCAAAAGTTCTGTCTGCGATTTACAATCGAGTTTTGAGTGTGTGGCGACATCCACTTGGAAGGTTGTACTGCCCCGTATCCTTAATCGTGTCTACTTCACAGATAGCTTGAACAGATAACTATATTCACACTACCGAAATGGATCAGTCATCATCACCCGTCACAACTTTAGCGATAGACTTTGTAAATCGTAGCCTATTGGACGAACCGGGCGACTCCACTTGTCAGCCTTCTGGCAACTGAACCTATTTGGTTATGTGCTGTTATCGCGTGTCCACCTCGCGCCTTACACCAGTCGACTACGCTGTCGACAAAGAGTGTTCTGTGTGGCCAGCAATCACTTGTTACTCTCAATACATGACAAACTACCTAAGGTTGAGTGAATGAACGTGCGTGACCGCCACCATCTGTTTCTTAACCTGGTCCTTTGTCATTAGTTTGTGCCACCCGGTGAGTATAATTTAATACAGATATCGATGGTCCAATATTTCAAGACGTTCTCGGTCTTCAACTACACCCAATACCTGATATTCCATCTGACAGTTACGCAATGGTTGAACTCTTGAATCCGTTATGTTTCGCTACGTCACTTGGTATCGTGTCACGACACTTTAGTTCGATGATGAAAACACTGGATCAGTCCAAATCAGTTAGATGTGAATCGGAATAACGAAATGAATTAGTCATTGTTTCGGCGGTAAGATGGCATGGCGGGCATCCTCATCATGGTAGATAGCACTGCACCAGTGAATGATACCGATGCTTAGCTATCAGAATGAAAGCATTTTCGTTTACTGGTGGATGGGGAACAGGAACGTCACGAAGGGAGTGAACGTTGATGTAGTGTAGCAGGTTGTGCATCACTGGAGCCTATTGAGTTGGACTACAAGGCACAGTGTTGATATCAACGAGTCACATGCCAGACAGGTCAGCAGGTCAAGATCTGACGAACAGTCTCCGACTAAGTGTGTATTCGGTATTATGGATGACTGGATATCACTTGAACGGCGCATGAACCGAGTTACCTGTCCCCTGCCCCAATGAATCGTCCCACTGTCTTACAGGATATAGGTTCGGGCTGATGCTCCTCAACTCAATCTTGCAGTTGCACCTAAGCAGCCAGGTAGTATTGAGTCCACAATCAAATCATGGACAAACGTTTCTGATCATCGCAAGTAAACATATCTCCCAGTTTTTTACAGGTCCCCGGTGCTTCAGTCAATTGTGTTGTCTGTGATGGTTACTAAATTCTTACCCCTGTACTCGCCAGCGTAGCCATTCTAACCATCCACATCAGGTCTCTTATCATCACTTCCCTTCAACCAGTTGAACACTTGAAACTGGCGACTTTCGATGTGTGTGGGCAACGGGCAAGCTTATTCCCTATCCTGTAAACCTCCACCATTGCTGCACGCTACTTCTTACAGGCACATGTCGAAGATCAGCGGCGTAATTCGATTACGTTGTCATCTTATTCTGATCCGAAGTTTCATCTGTGCATTTCCAGGGACGCTGAATCACCCGCATATCGCCAAGCAAGTGTCCGCATTGACCTCGACCCATACTGCTACCTTGACGAGGTGGTCGGACTTGTGTACTGTTTTGATCCGGC
>LUCH01005817.1:19029-31683 GCA_013368495.1 Paragonimus heterotremus | reverse complement strand
ATCGAAATGTTAACATCTCGCGATATATGTCTTCTCTCTGTTTTGACCACACAGAACTCATTACAGTCTAGCTGACATTTAAGAACCGAATCATTTTCTCGATGATGCCTCCGAAGTTATGGACCGTTCTCTTATCAATGTACCACCACACATTGAGAATGCCCCGACTAGTGATTCCATCAAAGTTTAAGGAGTCGCCGGCGAGACTTCCAAACTAAAAACTGGCTAGAATACTCAGCCAGATGTGTCATCTTAAACTGTTCTCTAGTACTATTTAGATATAATATCTCAACCCCTAGCCGTTCTATTCAGGCAGTCTTCTAGTCTAAACACATACCAATTGCTGAAGTACTGCACGGATAACACAAGTTTCTAAACGGTCCCCTAACGTTACTTAAGCAACGTTGAAACTAATTAGAAAGGTGAATATCATGTCTTTTTACTATTTTGTTTGTTGTGTCCACATTATGGTAACAACATATAGAGTTGTTCCTGAACCATATCGACTCGTCTGATTACGTGGACCAAAAAACCATGTATTAATTGTTACAGAGCTAAGGAATCTGGTTGAGTTAACTTAATTACTGTGGGATTGCCTTGCCAAGAGAACACAATACTCATGTTTTAATACTGTTTTGTGTTCTCACTCGGCAAGTAAATATTGTTCGTTCCAAAAGGCACTCCTGCCCTGCTTTGTTCCCAGTTTACGTAAGTGTAAAGACATTACTAGGAAGACATACGCACTTCACGTATGCCGATAATGTTGTCTTGAGTGCAGCTATTTCCGATTATTCTAACTCAATGCTTTTGCAATACGGATTGTCTAGCTCTAGAGAACGATCCAGCGTCCATGATATTTCTGTGAATAACTCAGCGTGGTCGTAATCATACAGCAGCAAATGGATTTACTTGTTCAGGGTGAATCCATTACTGATCAACTATCATTTAAATAACTCAGAGTCAATTCATTTCACAAACTGCAACAGTTCTGCTCTACCGGTGATGTCTTTATGGAAATTTGGACTCGGCTTCTATGCAGTTTGTTCGAAATTACTTTCTCTTCTTTGTCACCGCATTTCAAAACGTGCTGAAGCTTGCATAACCGCCAAAGTCCTGGGGGACAACGGTCATTCTCCGTTCCGTGAAGTAGCTCAATCTCTGTCGAATTTTGTAGCGAGACGCACATACAGACCCTGCATATTCATATGACTGAGTAAGAGTATTGTGTGATCCCTTACCTAACCAGGTTTGTACCAAAACCTGATCTTATTTCTCTAGAGCCCAATGAATGATTGGGCGTTTTTCACTGTGAACCCGTTTGCAATTTTGGTTGTACACCGTGAAATGCAAAATGCTGCGGTTTCAGTTTCACTCAACTATTGTCAACCCTACTTTAATTGGTGTTATTGGACAGGTATGCGATGGCTTTTGTAGTTCAATCTTCACCTTTCGCCATTTGGTAAACCATTTCAAGAGCTGACACGATATAACTCATTGAACGTCTAGACGGAGTAAAAGTCAAAAATGACGATGATGGTGATGATGATGATAAGCTCTCCATCATTTATCTCATTATATGTGTAGTAGACAGGCAGCTGGTAATGGATTTAGAAACGTTCCACTGCGTAACCTATAGCATTTATCCTCCTATTTAGTTAAGACAACAGTTGCGTTTGTTCTTTGTCATTTGTTATTATAAGCACGTCTTAAGTCCATTAGATGAGAATATACATCCGGTCGCATTAAAACCATGTTTGGTCTGAGTTGACTTGAAGAAATTTCAGTAATTTAGAGGGCATACGACAACATTAAAACATTGAAACCTTCACAAAGCTTGCTCACTTACATACATACTACTGAAGAGAGAAAAAGGAGTTGGTCAATCTCAAGTTGAACATCGTTCACAGTTGATTGCAGTAGTCGCATTTAGATAGATTTTCCAGCCAGCATCTTTCGAAAAAAAACATTGGACTTAAGTTTCGCTGTTGTCACAGCTCGCCAGTAGTGTATACTAAATAAACATAGACAAACGAAGACATTTTTCATTGAATTATCTTAAAAGAATTCTCGAGTTAGGTTTACATCGGACTTATACTGCCGTCTAGTTGCATCTCATTGCGCCCACCAGAGGCGTGGCCTTGTCGTTTTTCAAGAGGTCCAATTTTGTTCCTCCAGCCAGTTATTATGTCCACTTGTTCACCTGCAACTGCGGTGATAAACATTGGGAGGACAGCCAGAGGACCGGAGAAACTAACCAAGGAGCATCTACCAATCAATCAATTCACCGGACAACAGCCGTGCATGAACCGAACGAAACTCAATCTCATCGATCGATATATATATATATATATATATATATGTCAGACAACCACGAGCTAAGAGTGATTATAGATGACTAACAGGCGACATGTAAGCACAGTGAACAAGCGGTTGTAAAATCAAAAACAGATAAAAACAAACAATGGAAGGAAGGCATCACATTGTAGTTGACCCTGCTATTAATTGTACGTAACAGTGACACTTCGTACTAAGGTAAACAGAACGGCTCCTGGGTAGAATGACGACGGAACAATAACATGTAGTTCGACAGTGGTCCGTCTGTCAACAGTTTTGGTTCGTGGTTGCCCGACCTTCTGCAGAAGGAAAGCTTAATTTTCTGCAGAATATAAGGAAACAGTTATTGTCCAGAGGCCAACGGAATTATCTGAATAGTACTGTC
Organism: Paragonimus heterotremus; assembly: GCA_013368495.1. Taxonomy (NCBI): domain Eukaryota; kingdom Metazoa; phylum Platyhelminthes; class Trematoda; order Plagiorchiida; family Troglotrematidae; genus Paragonimus; species Paragonimus heterotremus. The sequence goes on along the minus strand of LUCH01005817.1, from coordinate 28,964 downwards.
TGAATTGCACAATACGGTTTCACAGCAAATGAATCGCCCCGCAACTATCGGTACTATTTGCAAGACGTTTGGGTTAGGCTATACTTCCTATATTCTAGCTTGGTACGAGTTTTATCGATTGTGTATATCCAACAAAAGTATCAGGGACTTTTCTCCATTTTCAGCTAACCAAAATGTATTGTTGCAAACAGTTGTTAAAATGTGTTAGTTATTACGAGCTTTTTCTTGTTCTGGCCACCAGTGCATTCAGTGTGCCGATACCCAAATAGCTCGAACGAAACGCAGATGACGAAAGATAGAGGGAATGTTGAAACGGTTAACAAGACCGTCAAAGATCAGTGACAACTTCCCCCTTCTGGATTAATCCTCGGGAAATGTCGGCCTGGTTTCCAACCATTGTTCATTGAAGACAGGATTTAGCTGAAGTGCCGATGAAGATTACAGATCAGCTGAGTACGTTTCGCTGAAAGTAGATGCACAAGCGACTACCTAAATTATCCCATTCCTTGAACAGCGTATGTCGGGGTTTGTAACTGGTGTGCGGATTATTGTTAACATTGTCGTGTGGAATATCACAGCTACAGGCTGTTGATACGATACACCCTCGTTGAAGCATGATTTTGAACAACGGATTAGGAGGATGTGGAATACATTTCAAATCCTCATGCTTAAAGACAATAGGTGGCACCAAACTAAATGAATGGCGCAGAAGCAGAACAACCTAAGGCTTAGCGAATAGCTTGTGAATATCTGCTTGATGTTGAACTAAGCCTCATGAAACTGTAAGCAATGACTTGTTAATCCTCTCAAACACTACCCACGTACCAGTAAATGATGTATCAGTACTCAGAAAGGAACAAGCTGTGGACAAATCAGCTGACCCGCCATACACCAGCACTGTTTTCAAAATGGTATCACTTGAACTCAAATTCTTCTAAGAAAATTCAAAGGGTGGAATAACCCAAAACACCACTGTGTAAGACAATAAGATGGGTTATCAGAAGTGATATGAAGGCTCGTGTAAAATTGTCGTGAACAGAGTGGATACCATAAAAATTTCATTATAAATAACACAAGACCACACTTACCTGATATGTGTAATCACAGAATACAAAGTGCATCTCATCATTCGAAGCTGTTAATTGAACTTCCTGTGGGGTATTTGGGGGATCAAAAGACACCACAAACGTGATTTACTTTGCAAACCAGCTGATCCGTCATGCATTCCTCCTCGGCGATGCGCAACTTCAGTTGGTTGTAGTGAAGAACATCCTGAAATAAAAAGTCCTCTATTGTTGAGAAATATTATTGCAGTTGAAAGATTGGGTTGTTTGTTCTCGTATTCAGTTGTAGTTCAGGGTTGGGACACACATTTTGAATGACTCATCGTTAAACTTAATGAAGTCATCGCGGCGTAGAGGTTTGAGCGGTGAACATACTCCGGTTGAAGTAGAAAAGACAACTGAATAATATATGTATATATATATATATACCAATAAACGTTTCATGTTGATTACTTGTTGATATGTTGATCGGAACCAGATCAAATAATGGTCTATATCGTTGTTGCTCCTTTGAAAAATAATGGCTGTCAGTTGCATCACAGCCAAGTGCAGCGCACTGCTTTGAGACAAAGGTAGTATCAGTGGTTGCACCAATTCCTCTTGAACGCAACGTGAGACTGCGTGACCTTATTACGACTGTATCGTCTTTTGTTTGGTGTTGTTTTTGGAACTGTCTTACCAAATTCCTCAGTACTCCGAAATAAGCCAACGTGGTGGCCTATGCTATCGAAATGGATCTCGCTTTTATTTTCCTGTTCCTTAACCATGCGGGAAGATGTCTTTTCATTCGCCTAGATAGTTTCCTGAATGTAGTTCCAATATACTCTGCTGTATTACAACAGGAGTAAACAAGTATGATATCCGCACCAAATTTAGTACGAATAAATACAGACAGTCTGGGCGTCGTGTTTAACGTGTTACTGACAAATGAACTGAGAATAACGCAATGTTATGGACAAGTTGTAATACTCAGCGTTTCAACCACCTCGGGTGGCCTTCCTCCGGAGTGTTATAGTTGAAATCTTGTTTCGATTACAACACTCCTGAGAAAGGCCACCCGAGGTGGTTGAAACGTTGAGTATTACAACTTGCTCATAACACTGTGTTATTCTCAACCCAGTTATCAGTAAACAAGTATATGTAAACCACCACTGAATTTAGTTTCTACTTGGGTGAGACAAACTTTTAAAGTTCATGTGATGTCCTGTCCAAATTAGCTTTATAGAGGCCCGTCAACGTAGATCAAAAATCCAAATCTTATAAAGTAAAATATGGTGTTTGATTTAAATTCCTATGATGTAAATTCAATAAAGAAATGAACATAGTGAAATCGAGGGGCTGCAAAGGAAATCTCTAAATCCTCATTTATTACGACAAAAATGTAGTCTGCATACAAACAAGAGAAACGCATATCTTCTACCACAAGGTATAAGTCGCTGGGAAAAATGTTGTTCATAAGCATATCGATTACCAGCGGGCCTAGGGATGATCCAACAGTACTCCCACCGCGTTTTCTATATAAAACACTGTTGAATTTCAATGGCATATTTGGCACACTGGTGACAACTGACGAGACGGCTAGCGTGCACATATTCGTGATGTTTATAGCTTACACGATCTCCATAAACCAAAAGATGTCATAAAGGCTAAGGACCACACAGGTCGAAGTACTAGCTCAAGAATCTTTGTTAACCACTGGGTTACCAAAAGATATAACAAATATCGCACTTCAGGTATCGGTCAAAGCTTTTAGTTATATTCGTGCACTTAAAATAATCTCTACAACAGAGGTAGTTTGCCTTCTACTAGCCTGAATCAATCAAATGCTCTCTGTGGTTTCCGAATGACGTAAAAACACGCAATCAGTATACGCATTGGTAGACAAGTTGATCGTTTTCCCTCCCTCATATAATAATTATACATTTCTAATGTTCTCTAAACACGTAAACAATTTGGGAGATTATTCGAAATTCTCTTCTTTTGTCAATTTTTTTCAAATTGTTGACCTAATGAGAGAGGTCAAGCCAATGGAAATGAGCGTAGACTTGGTGATAAAAGCACATGTAAGGACAGCCCATCCGAAACCAGCTAGGATAAGAACAGTGAAGGCATAACTGATAAGAAACTCATATAAGGCTCATGCAGCCCAAGTACTGGTCACAAGTGACTATAGTTAGTCAGCCAAGTTCAGTGTGACTTTAGTGGTGCGATAGCCAACAGGCTTGCTCCAGAGACACGTGGTAAGAGGTTAAAAGCTTGGAAAAGCAATCACGATTAACTGAGTCAATGACGAAAGTCCTGTCCAGTGCTTCTATTTGAAACCAGGTAACCGGAAAGCTTACGTTAATTCGAAAGATGTCACTAAATGTGAACGTTTTTCAAACTGTAACAAAATGATGTTGCACAAATAACCAAAGCAGATAGTTTTAATCGTTTTCGATAAGTGAAAAAGTAACCTAACGAAACCAACATCTAAACTATTAACTTTCAACTTACCGCTTCTGTTACATGTACGTTTAAGTATAAAGACCACACCTGAGCACGATAACCGAGAGGACATCCACGCTGTAAATAAGCTTGAGCCGCGGCAGAAGATTTAGATCGAATAACTGAATAAAAGTTTTTTGCGTTTGAACCTCAGTGCCTATCAAATGTGACCTACCCTCTTCAGCTTCTTGTTCGCGCGTCAATCCAAACGAAGGAGAGAATAGTTCATCAATTCCATACTGTGGTTGATCAATGCTCAAAGGACTGAAGAATTCACTCTGTACACTCGGCCCCGATTAACAGAAAATCTCAATTACCAACGCAGTAATGTCTTTTACTCGGATTGGGAGGTTGAATAGGCCCCAGTTAGGAAAACTCATGTTGGATGAACTATAAGGTGTCTTGCGGATTGAAACAAGCCAGAACGTACTTCTCCGTAGCACTTCTGGTCGTATACTTCATATTGGGATGTTTTATACAAATCAGTACTTCTAGTAAATCTTTCGGTCCGAAAACCGGTTTGATAATTGAAGGTTCTGTGGGTGTATAACAGTAGATATAACATAGAAAAACCAGACTGTTAAAAACAAGCGACAACTCTGTCCAGTTCTGAAGGATCGCTTCACTTTGCTTCGGATCTCTCTACAAATGGAATCGGTACAGAATGAAAGAATATGCTGAAAACCTACCTTTACTGCCAATCGGATGCCTAGTTCTTGACACATTGCGTTGAGACTTCTAAGCATTTTCCGTTCCCAACTGGCCTAAAACAGTGAACGGATATTAATTAGTGCATCAATTTGTAGCATACTTGGGCCTTTTGCAAATAGCTCCAACTCCCGAATGTAGATGGTTCGGACATAATCCAATCATAACGCAGCCTTGAGATGACCTTCTCTTTCTCCTGGAAAATCCAATTTTTTAAATCCTGATAGCTCTCTGTATTCGGTAGCAGCTCAAGAACAATTTTCTCCAAATCCTTCGGATTGCCTTCGAGGTTGTGTACGGATTGCTCGATAATAAAATGTGGAACAGTGTTGGTTAAATAAATGAACGCTTAAACCAGACAAACATTATTTACATTTAACTTGTTGATCTAGTAAAATGTTGGCCTAAGTTCACTTGCCAGAGCGTGTCATCACTACACGCACAAGAAGAAGGCTAAATGATGCAGACCATGAGACGATCAATTTACTGCGGCTCTCGGTCTTTTCCGCTGTGCTCTGCGTAAAATTGACTATCAACGGTTGACTGTAACTACTCAAATTAACGGGGACAATGGAGGAATCACATACCAATTACTACAACCATCAGTTCATAAGCCACATCCAAAAGATGGATGATCGCATGGATGAACACTTTAGCTAACGACAGAGCCATTTGGTGGTTCGAAATACTGCCCCAATGGACCTATTTGATGCGGTCACAGGTAAACACATGCATAGTGTGATACAGTTTAAGCATTACGACGTAATTAATAAATGCCTCTTATTTCTCAATATTCTTCCTCATCCATATCCACTAGAGAAATATCAGGAATTTAAAACAGAATAAACCCTTTCAACTCTGTATTAAAAACTGACGTTCGCTTGTGTTTAATCTCAAACGGGCTAACTGACATGGCTCCCATTTTCCAAACGCGCTTAGTGCTCCAACAATCTATTGATCAGTTAGTTGTTTTGAGGAGTCAAAAGTTGTATTTGATCTGCGACTTTTGATTTGCAACGGCGAACTAATTACGATGGTGTAACAGGGTGTTGAAGAAAACCCTGAAGACTATGTTGAAACTTTCTATCAGTATTTATAGACGTTTTGACAGTCATTTTAATCGATTCTTCAACAGTTAATCCTTATTTCTCAATTGGTTAAGCTGGTTCACCAGTTGAAACCAAATGACACATAGAAATGTCTCAAACATATGCGTAGTTTTGACGATAAAATAATGTAAAGGGCTTTTGATTTTAACTGGTCAACGCGTTAATCTGATGCAGTAGCTCCTGACATTTTCCAGCCAAGCATCCGAAAAGGCAGTCTGTATGTGAACAAATCAGTCATCATCCCGTAGCTAAAGAGGAATAATCATGAAAAAATTCCGGTGTTAGGACTTATACTTTAAACAAAAGAATTGGAAAACGACCTTGAAAAAGCTGAAGGAATTGAGGCTTAAAACGGTGGCCATTTTCAAGGGATCATATTTGTGAAATCATGTTAACAATCTCTGTAATAAGTATTTCTTTTTTTGAAAAATAAAATCAATCTAAATTAAAAATAAAAACATCAAGAAAATCTTTTAGTTGTCGAATTTATAAGTTTTTCCCTTATGCTTTGCAACGGAATCAAACTTACCAAAAATAGCACTCATTGTTACTTTAAATTCCAATGCTCACTACACATCATCTTTTCTTATATATTATAATGTGCGGTCTAAACCAACAAGAGCACACGGACTGATTTTGAATTGTGTAACAGAGCGTGCTGCTGTGTTGTCCGCGCCATTTTGGTTTTCGTTTGAGTAAGTCGTGTGAATGGCTTACTGGGTCTTTGGTTCATGATTGTTTGTGCTCTGTTTCCTTTCACAGGACTGTTGGAACCTCTGCTTCGAAAGAACGCTGCCTTCAGGTGCCTCCAAGTTGCCTCACAGTTGGTCCGCAAGTGCAACGGACAGTCAGAGTAAAAACGGCCGGCTTGTATGTTGCAATATAATATCAAGCTTTAGACAGAAATAGATTTTCCGTGCAGACACTTTATACATCTGTTGTTCTGAACAAATAAGCAGACTAAATTATGACAGCACCTACATGAGTTTTCCCATAAACCTCACCGTTAAGCTAGTAGAGGGATACAGAGCTAAGTTCAGAAGTTGTCGATAACTCTTGATCAGTAGTCGAGTGTAGCCGTCTTATTTGCTTTGCACACTCTGTTCAAGGTAGGAATAGTGACAAACATTCATCGATGAAGTACGGTGATGAATACGGGTGTGACACACTATCCCAAAATATCCCTAAATAGCCCAAAATATCTGTTTGGGGCCCTTGACTAGAGTGTTGCGTCTGCGTCCTTTAACCAACGGAATTTCCTGATGTTCTCATATTACTTGGTGTTGGGACCGTCCTTGTTTTTAAAGCCAGGTCGTAACTTCTAATGAACTAAAAATTACTAACATTTTTTGCCCTTGATCAGCATTTCTCTGCATTCTGATTGGTTCAACTTTGATTACAGTCATTCAGGTCAGTCACCTTGTAAACTATATCTTTCTTTTACTTTTCCACTCACAATGTGGGAAACCTTGAATTGTTCCCAGGACTCAATGCTGTATAGCATGCAGCTTCCTTGTTTACCTCTCTTCCGTGATGTTGTTCACAGCGTAGCTACATTCTCTGTCTTTTGCATTCTGCACTTCTAGTACCTTCTTATTTATATTGTTGTTCACATCCATCGAGGTTGCGGGCATAACTCTTAACTCGTGCATTACTTTACAAGTATCTCAAGTCCCATCTGTCCGGTGGAACGGGAAATGCGAACTTGGTCGTGAACCGCCATCAGCAGACCTCGAATAAACTGTCCCAACAGCAACTGACGTCGTGATTTCCGATCCAATTCCGATAGTGTCCTGTCCAATAACCCTTACAACGTGGAGCAGAACAAGGAGAGATTCGTCTTTTGTCTAAGCCTGGCAGCCTTGAACCGTCTCGTGGCCTACTGGTTGCCGGTTGGCATGTCGAGTGCAGCCGCCAGCGCCTCATTCGCAGCAGCTCACTCCATCTCTGCAGGGCCCATTCGCGTTGTGTCTAGCACTACCTTCGCCCTACTATCCATCAGCGTCCGCACAACAGCCAGTTTCTAATGACCGACTTTGACTATGACTACCTTTTCCACGTCTTCAAAGTCCCCCAGGAACGCGTGAACGTCATCACCTTCAAACGGCTGCAGCTGGGATATCTTCACCTTCGAGCTCTTCACAGTACCGATGGTTGAGACCACGAAAGGCGCTTGACCTGGGAAGTTGTTTATTCCAGGACATCCATCACAAGTGTATAAAAGTAGAGAACAACGAAAGCAAACACCATTTTGCACGGATGATATGTATTCATATCGTTGACCGTGATCCAGCCACATTCTCAGTGGCATGTCAAGCACAGTACATATACCCGTTTCCAACAATCGCTTCCAGTCCCTGATCTTCCCGGCGTTGAAACCTGTCCTTTAGTGTCCAGTATACCAGTCATGCTGTACTACTCCCAAACGAAGTTGCATGTTATACAATATCAACACATGCGCAAATAGGTTATCACTACAGCGAATTATACGGCATCTTACCAGTTGTACAGCTCACGACTGCCAGATTTCAGAGATGTCCAGTTGACTGCCGATTAATCTAGCTATACACTCAGACTACATCGTACTCCGTTCAGATTATTATTTAAAAGCACCCTTTAACGAGAAGACAGTTGAATTTAACTCAGCTTTTTATACTACATGTTGCGCTTTCAGCAGATCAGTATCCTACAAAAGAGTCACGTTTTCGTTGTTTGGTTGTCTGTAAAGTAGTAGCAATTAATGAAGCAAGGCAGTGAATACCGCAAGCAAATCCTGCAGATACCGCATTATTTGTAACTCAGTTGACAGAGTGCGAAATTCAGACGCCTTAAGGTTGAATGGTAAAGTTCGGACACAGGTGCTTCGGAAACGAAAGCCACATTCCTTCTTTCTCTTTCGTCTTTAAACTAAGGTTTGTTTTCATCATAATAAGATAGAAGTTAAGCGTCAGAATCAACGACCAGAATATTGCTGCCGGTGATGACGATGATGCTTAAAAATAGTGAATTCGTCTGTCTGTTCAGTGTGAATGCTTCAGTATACATCCTACGATAGATATGAATCCGGCTGTGATCTTTACTACATTAAAAATAGCATACTTCAATGTGGCTATCGACAGGTTTTTTTGTGTTAATTTTATCTCGCGAATCGTCAATGTCCAAAGTTCACTAGTATAACTGTATTAGATTGACCAGTTTAAACTGCTTGCAACAGTAAGTTTAATCATCCCCGAGAGAAATGCCAGGCCGTCAAAAACAAATTTTTAATCTGTTAAACGAACATAACAGTGTCAACCACCTTACATAAGTTGGCATTCGAATCCTCGCTAATCTAGGCTCTTCTGTGTCCATACAATGTGAAGTTCGACGTGGAGCACATGATCAGCAAATATATCTAAATGAATGTTCACCTCTATAAGTGTGCTTTGATCAAGGTTAACTCCCGAAAGGGAAGAGTGAACCTCTTCCTGAGAGCAAATTAAGCAGCTGTTATTGGAGTCGCTGTATCTTGTCTTTCGGACGAACGCTTTGATAGGAGTTCATCCTCAAATATGCCGTTTCCAATATTCATTTAGCATTATCCCTTAAAGCATCTGAACACTGTTGCAAGACAGCTGGGCGCGAAATTAAAAAAAAATCCACATGGTAACGGCTATCCAGTGTATTTGCAGTAAGAAAAAAGTTGGCCGCGTTAGTAGCAGTTGTCTGTTATGTTTCATCCACAGTGTTATTAACGGACAATATTTGCATAGAAATCATATCCGTCCACCCATTGAAACAGGTGTACAATACTCAGAAACACTGTCAACTCGGTTAAAAGAAAGAGGGATATTCTTTAAATACTCAGCGTACGCAGGTTGTTTTCTATCTAGATCGTTTATGATATGGACTGTGCTATATTGCGGCTGCGAAATTTTGTCCCCCAAGATAGAAGATACAAACCGTCTTCCGGTATTTAACCATTGATGTCTCAAGTCAACCGATGACATCGAATGTCACTAACGGGTATTCAACACAGGGGCTGAAAAGCAGGTATTTAGCAGTAATAAGAAGACAAGTTACTCATCTGTCACACACAGCACCCTTTGCCGGAGCTGCGGCCGGCTGGAGAAAGATGAGGGATAGGTAAATGATGATCCGATGTAAAGAAATGAAATCGTTCACCGAAGCGTTAGCCGATGTGGAACGTTTTCGTTTTCAGTGTAACAGCCCTCGTGTCTCATAAATTCAGTGGCTGGGAACGTTAGGTGAAATGACAGTTAATTAGATTTAACGCCACAACTGGTCTCCTTGCTTAGCCGAACTGTAAATGAAGTGTGCACTTAACGATAATCATCATCACAGAGAACAATAAATCAATGGATCTCACTGGTGCTTAACTGCCACACAACCACGAAAAAGACAAACTTTGTACAAAAAGAAACGGTAAAAAGTAAGGGGAAGGGATCTAAGTACTAAAAACAACCACATCTACCTGCAAACAATCATCATCATAACAGCCATGAGCCTGACCAAAAGGTACTGTGGCTCGGGCCGCCGCTCACCTCAACAGTGACGTGGAATATCC
>LUCH01005817.1:0-16466 GCA_013368495.1 Paragonimus heterotremus | reverse complement strand
AAGAAAGACGACCAAGATGAGCGTTCAAATCGTCCGCTAGTATGATGATGATGTCTGAATGTTTAGTTTGCCTCAGAAGGTCAACGAGGGCGTGATAGAACGCATCCCTGGTAATATCCGAACAGCTGTCCGTTGGAGCGTAAGCCGATATAATGAATATACAACGTCTTTCTGATTTGCGTCGATAGACTTTTACCGATGTATTGAGTCTGACAGCACACAGGCTTTTGAGAGATACTAGATGTTTTTCGACCGTATTGGATAATACGCCGACGGTCACGGTCAACCGTTGGACGATCGGAGTGTTCTTTGTTTGAGGGTACCTTTTCTAACCCCCTTCTTCTTGATATGGAAGACAGCAGTGCTGCAAACAATAAACATCAAGGCACCAACACCTTGAAAACAAACAACCGTGCTGTAAGTGAAAGTAAGACTTCATCAGCAAGATAGCTTCCCTACGTTTTTCACTGCTGCGCGTCAGTGAGTGCATTTACTTCGCGGATAACTCCGCTGATGAACGAAAACATTCACGCCACTCAGCCCGATTAGCCACCATCTCACTAAACGTCTGTAACCAAGGACTCTGGGAGTCGTGAAGGCACCAGCTCGGGAGGCAAACCCGATTTACGGTGGCCAGCTCCTTGGCGAACGACTTCATTTCTCTACGCCAGGCCATCATTTGTGTATCTCGCACATTACGGCAGTCGACCGCAGCTTCATTAACGATTGCTTGGTGTGGCAGACGATTAACTGGCATCCTTATTACATAGACATTTAATGATGCGGAGCAGTGAAAATCGTAGAGGCTGTCTTGATGATGATGTCTTCTACTTACTTCTACTTATCTGTTTCTAATAAGTAGGCCCTTTGCCTCCTTCATTGTTCCTTTTTTCTTGGCTAAAGACTGTTTTTCGTGGTTTTATGACAGTTAAACATCAACGAGAACCGCTGAAGTAGTACCGTCTTTGATAGCAAGGGAAAGGAATGGTTAATCATACGTGTAAAACTCTTCAAATATGACGCCTATGATCCATCGTCTTAAACAACGGAACGTGTTTGAGACGAGTACTAGAAATCTGCATTCAGTGTCGGGTTAAGCATTCAAAGGCCTTACTTACCAGCAACAAGAAGGATGGCTGTGTTGTGCGCTTCGAAAATATGTCTTGGTAGGTGCTTGTGTCTATTACGATAGTCCAGGTTATGGCTTGAATTTCAAGCGAATTCAAACGATGCTATTTAAGCTTACACCCACTAGCACATACCTTATGGGCCTCACAGCGACATGTCTGTCAGTAACATCGTCGTGTTCATGATGCTGAAATATCGGGAAAACGTCCAGTGGAATATGGTGCACTTACATCGATCAGCAGGTGAAGTCCATGTAAGACTTATTTTCAACACCAATAATTCATTTTGCCGTACGGACAGCCGAATGATACCAATTTAGCATGTTCTTCTTTCGGCGATTTGATTGTTACTCAGCTAACTTGAGTCGGTTAGATAAAATGAACGTTGGAGGATGGTATACTGTTGAGGACATCACGCCCATTCCAGTATCACTTGGACTGACTGATTGCTTAGAAAATCGTCGCAAGTCGTACTGGAAAACTTAAATGTGCTAACGCGTACTTGTTACTTAGTAGTGTGAGGTGACGATACGTAGTTGAGGTTAATGAGTTGAATGCAAGTCCCTGGGGTTTTCACTTGTGCGCTATTATGGCAGGGGTAACAGACTATTATAAAAGGGGCGTACACAGTACACTCGATATAGGTAGAAGAAGTTACATTTATTGCGCAGCTGTTAGATGATTTATAAAAGCGTTTTTGCAGCACTCTACAGTTCAAACTTTTTGCTATTGTTCGCAACCTTTGGTTTTCTTAAGTATACACGTACACTTGGTGTTTGAGCCATGTGAATGGGAAATACATTGTTTTTCAAAGGCTGCGACTCGTCCGTTCTTACAATTCCCAGGAGTCCTCTGAGCGCCAGTTTCTAAGAATTTGGTAGCCAACGGAGGCCACTATTCAGTTCAGCACATTTTCCGAGTTAACCTTCTAGGCGATTATCCTCACCCTGAACTCGGAATTCCCTTGAAGTAGCAAAACGGATCAACTTCATCCATTGTTTAGTATGAAGTTGGAGAATGCGGATATTTGTGCGCCGCTAGTACTTGCAATTTATTCTAATTAACTACGTCCCTGACAAAAGCTGAAAGACAGATGCACCCTTAATCTTGTGAGATGACAGATGCTGTCTCAAAAAATATCAAACCGAGGATAACAGACAAATGTTTTTCAATTGCCTATCTACACCGTTGATGTTACAGTGTTCACAAGGCAACCACTGCGATGTGCCATTCACTTCACATTAGGTACGATCGAATTATCATCGCAAGTGAACGCTCAACCACTTCCGCTTGTGAGTAATGATCACTTGCCCCATCGGCTGGATAGCAGAGACAGCTACTATCTGTTAAGTCCAATCGATATGGCCGCGACTGGGACTTGCTAGACAGGTCCCAATCTCCAGTCTCATCAAACCTGCTAAACGATATTCCAGATTACTGATGGGTAGTGGGGGATTTGGCTAATTTTAAGGTGAACATCACCCACAATTGATCGCAGCTCTTACATACCTATAGATATTCCAGTCGGTTTGTTTCGAGCAGCACAAGCACCAGACTCTAGTTTCGCTCTGATTAGAGCAGCTCGTCAGTAGTGCACAGTCCTGCCACTGCCGGGTCATTTTTCATCTATAAATACAACATTGTTCTAGAATGATCTTTACGGAGTGAGTAAATTAATTTCTTTCTCGTTTTCCCTGCTTCTTAGTTGGGAAGGTTCGTGAAATTTTCGGGCATTGGAGGTTCCGAGCGTTTTTTTTTGACAGTATTATTTTCTATGTGGAAGGCTGACTTTCTTTTGCTGTTATAATGAAAAGGCTCTCCAGTTAAACTTTCTTCAATCCTATATTTCACCAGCTAAGTTCATTCACCTGCGATGACAGGGTTGTAACCTATGGTGCTTAACCTGGTTGGTTAGCATGGTTCGTGCTCCTAATACTCACTTAACGGAACGGATGAAGTTAAGGATATGAGGTTCTACATTCGTAAACTGCAGACCGCAGTTGTTCAAATGATGTATCCATGAATGGGGAAAACTAAGAGGACAGACGGACCACATGCGTATTCTTTCTTGGACGTCGAAGAGACGTATACTCAACTAGTGATTCAGAAGAATTAGAGTCATCATGGAAAAACCCAGAAACTTATACACAGACACTACGATTTGTATGTATGCAGTACTTATCGATTATGCGGGTTTCCAAACTGCCACGTCTGAACGAATCAACACTGACCGACTTCGTCTAAAGAATGCTATCCAGCTTGTTTAGCATTACTTTCCCAAAGACAATAAACGGGAAAAGAACAAATGGAAAAGCCGCTTGTACCTTGCATTGTACAAGGCGGTCATGGATACGTTGAAAGAAGTATGATATAACACGATTCTGTTATAAGTGTATATAGTAAGCCAGAAGTTCTACGGAACGAGCACGGATGTCGTTGGACACAAAATCATGAAATGGCCGAGTGGGGGTAAGCAGCATAGCGGAGTGCAAATGTCGGCTAAAAAAACAGGTCTTAATTGGTACTTTACCTATAAAACACACCATCTGGCTTCCCCATTTCTATTGTTATGTGTTTGTTCCATACCTAACAGTTGACTAGTAAATCGATAAGTATTGCATTTTTCTCATCTTATGCAGATAATCCGTCTGTGTGCATTCGGAGGACAGAAACATGAACCGGGAATATTTAAATATTATATGAACATGATAACTTTTGTACATTTGTTTATTTTTGAAGTAAATTGGTGTTATAATGTTACTGGTGTGAAGGATAGCAACCTGATGCTAACGCGCAGGAGTTTGGTGCATTTTAATTTGCTTCCGTGGAAGAATAAGTTGGGACAAGTAGGATATGGGATGCAGTGGCGGTAGTTTCAGCTGATCGTTTTTCACTAACGCAGCCGAGAAAACATACTTTTCCGACATTTTTGTACGTCCTAAAGATGTGCATGGAGGTACACCCAGACGCCGATTGCAATACGTTTAAAGGGTACTCAAGGAATGTTCAGAGACTACTCAGAGAATTCTTTGAATAAAAGTACTCCATAACGCACACAGAATACCAGTTCTGGACGGTTTTGACATTACCAAGGTTACTGGGTTTTTTTTGTGATAACGTGCACAAAGAACAGCAATACGTAATCAACGCTATTTTTGAAAACTAACTATATGTAAACAATCATCATCATCATAGACAGTAATACACCAATGGTTCATACTCATGCTTAACTGCTACATAACCACAAAGAAACAAACCCTGTTTACGAAGAGAGGAGAGAAAAAAGGAGAGGGGAGGGGACTTAACAACTAAAAATAACTACGTCTATATTCAAACATACAACATCAAGGCATCTACACTTTGCAAACAAACAACCGGTTATTAGACGACTTCAATAACAACAGAACGTCGTGTTAGCTTCCTTGCTTATCAAGCACGCATTAATTCTCATTAATTCATGCGTCTGAGAGTGGCAGAACGAAAACGGAAGTATCGCTGTTTGGACATAGTAATAGTGTTCACCCCCAAGTGCAACACAACCTGACCGATCAGAAGCACAACAGGACACAATAAGGCGACTGCGAATAATAACTCACCTGCGTTAGGAAGAATAATAACACCAAAGCTGAAATGAAGGCACTACAAACTTACAAAATGGTCTGCTGTTACCAGAAAAGTTGTTACCATATGAAATCAACCGAATGTCGACCACACATAAGTATTGATCGACTGCAATTGCTCACACACCAGTGGTTTCGTAAGTGACTGAGTCACCTAACTAAAAAAACGTGAAATGAGTTGAATAATGGATGTGTAGTAAGATCACCTTCGATTTCCCTAAAATCCTAAACTCCCTTAGACATGAGAGTTGCCTTGCCAGTACCACTGCGCCGGTTCATATTACCTCGTGAATGTAAATTTACTACAGACCACTAGCATCACAGTTAACGTGTTGGCGTGGGTATCGCAGTTTTATTCGTAGCCGTATAATGAATACGCGCCATCTCTACTATTGTAGGCTACACTCACCAGGATAACAATGCTTTAGCTACTACCGTTGGGAACGCCGCCCAACTCGTATGACGCTTGTGTGAATTCTGAAGGTTCTCTCACGTCCAGTTCCCTAGCGCCCCTAATCGTTGTGTTGAAGTCCGCTTGTGAACGGTGAGTAAATAAGTAAATAAAGTTTGTTTGCAGATTCACCATCTTTTCACTGTGACTTCCGATCCGCGTTAATATAAGGGTGGGGAAACCTTGGGTGTACGAACCTCGGAACTAGCATCGCGATACTGGTGAGCCCGTTCCATTGAATTTTTTATTGCTTCCTATTATTTATTGCAACCTTTTATATACATCAGGTCTAATATTTTTCTCTCGTATTAGTATAATTTTATGCATCTATATATAGCAGTAGATTTCGTGCTCTAATTCCACTAGATTCTAAGCGCTTATATTTGTTTGAATTCCTGTGTATATATTTGAATGACGCAGTCAGATATTTCAGTCCCCAAATCGGAGCTCGCCGAAATAGATGCGAGGTAAAACGCCCTGAGTTTCCCTGTTCCTGATTATGTCCCGGACGACCCAGAATACTGGCTAGCGCAGCTAGAGCTGCAATTCTAGTTATTCCGCATCACTAGCCAGTTTGCCAAGTTCACATACTTGGCTACCGCACTGCCAATGTCCGTCGCACCCTATGTCAGAGACTTAGTGATTAGACCACCTGAGACCAACCCTTACGACGCACTAAAGAGCGCATTCTTAGAACGTGTCGTCGTATCACAGGAAAAGCGACCTAAGCAGGTCCTTAGCGATTTGGAGCTAGGAGACCTTACTCCATCTCAGTCGCTTCGGCAACTGAGGCAGGTGGGACAGAATCATAAGATCGACGACGAACTCGTGCGTTATCTCTAGATGCAGCCACTACCCGACTTTGTGCAAGTACTTATCTCTCCACTCACGTCGACGTGTTTCCTGGATGATTTGACAAAATCGACGGACTCAGTAATCGAGCACCTTCCTAGCGGAATGTACCAGGTAGAGGTACACACAGAAAGCATAACCGCCGAGTTAGCAGCAAAAGCGAAAGAACTTCGCCTGGAAATCCAAGCTCTTAAAGCTTCTCGCTCTTGTCCCGCTTCCAGAGGACGTAGCCGTTCCAGGTCGCGTCCAAGAAACTGGATACTGCTGGTATCACCATAGATTCGGGATCAAGGCATGGAAGTGTATTAGGCCGTGCACCTTCTCAACCGTCTCGGGAAACGCAAGTGTCAGCAAGTAATGGCGACAACTGTTGCTGGTAGTCCCACGTCTGGTCGCCTATATTTTATACACGACAGAAATTCTAGGTTGCGTTTTCTAGTAGACACCGGCGCTCAATTCAGTGTCATACCGCCTAGAAAAGAAGACACGCCTCGTTCGACGCCCTTCAAGCTCTAGGCCGCCAATGGAACCCCAATACGCACTTTTGGCACACGCTGCCTTACGTTGGATGTGGGCCTACGGCGTGCTTTCCGTTGGGTGTTCATTATAGCAGATGTACCAGATGTCATTTTGGGTATGAACTTTTTGAAGCATTTTGGGTTGGTTGTCGACGCAGGCCATCACAAACTCCTGTATCCTCTAACGAGTATATCCACCATAGGGACCACTTTCCCGACGACTGTCCTCAGCTCACTACTTGCTGAACCAAGCGGTGATAATCGATGCCCAGCGGTATCACGTGAATTCCCGGAGCTGACCCGTCCAACTAACGAGCTACCCGCCGTCGTTACGGACGTGGTACACCACAACAAAACGAAAGACGCACCAGTTTTCCAGCGTCCCCGAAGACTGCCACCAGACAAACTGCGCATCGCTCGTGCAGAACAAGCATCACGATAGATGTTCTCGTAGCAACCGATTAACTTCTCATGAGCTGATCCCGGAAAGCACGCAACCTGCAAGTGAGACGATCTCACTGAAAAACATTCTGACGTAAGACTGCGATTGTGCGTAGTCTTCCACAACCAGTCGATGACTAACAGAGTGGCTATCCTGTTTCGTCACTGGTAGTCGTCGGCAAAAACGAAGTTTGTGCTACCAATTCCCAGCACAAACGTTGTTCTTTACAGAACGACTGCGTGCTCTCAGGGGCGTTAGATCTTTAAGCCTGCGCACGTTGGAGAATAATTGAGTTGATTACTATTTGTATCACTCCTTCTGTCCTTAGTCAGTTATTAATTGTATACCATACTGTATATTGACTTCAGGTCAACTACAGAAACCATAAATAGTTATTTTGTGCTTTAAAGCACATTCCATACAATGTAGTGAAATCACTCACTAATGCATCCTGCAACAGATGGAGCTCTGTTGGACTAGCTTTTATTCGTTCTAGCAATTCTTCTGATAGCGTTCTTTGACTGACATCAGACTTCGCACACGACTTTATCCTAATCATTTTTTCAAAAGTTTGAGTTTGGTTGCCTTGAGATTAAATGACATCGATGCAGGAAAACAAAAATAATGCATCTCAAATGAACCCCGCCTTTTTTATATATAGCAAAGTTCACCAGAATCAGGTGCTACTTTAGTCTCGCATTTTCATTCGCTCACGTTTGGTAGTGAGTATATTCTCAGGAGGAGGTTGGGATCTTTCGACGTTTCAGTGGGCGGGTCATAAGAATTCAGTTTGAATTTTGTCACTTTTCGATTACACCGGCTCTGCTGATTATTCGGCACCAGTCGTCACGTTCATGTTGTGAAAATTTGTCAGTGAATTTCCTCAACTGTTCTATGTTTATTTAAGCCTGTATTTGTGATGCCATGTGAAATGTCTTCTTCACCATGACTTCATCCTCTGATTTTGACTCATCACTTGGTTCTAACGATCGTCTAGCGATAAATTTTGGTCTAACATTTATTTATATTGGCAAGCGCATCTGTTATCCAATTGCGCGACCTTTCGGAATGTTCTACTAAACTGGTTCGTGGGATAGAGTTCGGTTCTTTCACTAAGTGGTTCCAGATCTACAATGCTGGACTTAAAGCGAATCAACATTTGACATTAAAGCGAAACGACCTCCATTATGCCCGTGTGTCATTCATTTTTGAAAGCACATTCCCAACCTTGTGTTCTTTTGATTAATCCAACTTCACTAACCTCCAAGAGCTGGTGATTGACTCTGTGACGCGAACCATGAAACATCTGGAGACACTCTATGCAACTTAGCAATTCCTTGTATGAGACGCCAACTTCTTGGGTTACCCAGCAGCAGAAGACGTCGATCATAGTTCACGAACTCTGTGTTACAAGCCGACCGTTGGTGGTCGCTGTTGGAGCCAGAAAACTCTCAGAATATTATGTGAGGGATACAGAAGCAGTTCTAATAGATAGAAGTGAACACGGCACCCGCCTAAAAATACAGGTAAACCACTTTATGAAACGTGACCACTCGATGCCCGTTATGTGAGTACTTGCTATCAAAACGCCCAGTTTCTGCAGTTACACCACGTGTGCTAGCTAGCTGAGAGCCCAAAAAGATCAAAGCTATAAAATGCATAGTGGTAATCCTCTCCTATGTACTCAGCCCGGATAAAGTTATCATAAGAACGGGTAAGCTGACACGTTACTTTCCTAACTGCAATAATTTGTCCTGAAGTAGGTTCGTTCGGTAGCAAAATTTGAGGGCTCCGCTCCCAGGAATGAAACTAAACGCAGTTCTTGGAAATCCCTTCAGGGCCCTCCGAGAATTGTGGCTCGCAGTACGCCTCTCGTGTACAGATGGTAAAAGTCGGGCTCTTGAATCGGTCACCGCTCGAGGTAATAACATGGCTGAGCTGTGTTCAGAGTCCTGAGGGTCCTCGCGCAATGAAAACCGGAATGCTGTGCAAACTACGACGCATTTGTCCGGCAGAGTTTTCGCAAAAAGCCTCGTCAGTGAATACCACACGAATAATGTCCTCCGAATACCCTCACTACCTTCCACGGGAGGATAAAATGCACACTGGACCACTATAAACGGCGATAGCGCCGGCAGACGCCAAGCCTAACACTCAAATTTGCTCTTAAAATGACCAGTCACACTGAAGTCGTCAGCCACTCGGAGTTCGCCGCGCTGGCGCAGAAGGAAGCGCCTGTTTGGGACCCCTGCGGAAGCGCTCCAAAAGAGCATTGGACACAGTGAGTTAAAAAACTTCTGTACCTCGCCACTAACTTCTTCTACTATTCCAAGGGAAACAAGCCTCCATCCTCCCTCTCACTTTTGTTTTCATTTTTGAGTCACCATGTGAAAAGAGGGCCCAAAGTTTAATTTACACCAACTGTCTTTGCCTGAAAAATATATGTCTAGAATTGACGAAGATGGCGAACGACAAGCATCCTTCCATCATGGTCCGAACGGACACGTGGTTGATACCAAAGATAAATAAAGTTGAACTCTGCGTCCCTGGTTATTCTGTTTCCTGTGATGATTGCAAAAGAGGACGCATGGATTGGGTCGTTATTTACGTCAGTCTCAAGCTACCCCCAACTTTTGCACTCAGTAACGATATTGTCTCACCTGCTAACGATGTCGTACGGTTACCATTGAAGCTGCCTAACCAGGGTCCGCTTCTGCTGGAAGTCAATCACCGCCCAGCTTCAAACCCACTTTTTATCGTGGTGTTCTTCGATCTTACCAGAATGAGTTCATTCACAATTACGACTCCTCATCTGCTTGTCGCATCCGGGCCACAACGCCAGGATCTAGCTGCTGGACCCAGCACTGTCATAGGTTGTGTAGCAGAACGCCTAGGAACAATAAATGAAGTCTGCGACGAGGTACTCCCCGGGGAACACCTCTTCTGTGTTAAGTCTCGTAATCACCATCGCAAGTCATTACGTTGATCGGGTTAATAGTAAGGCTCTCTCAAGCCACCGCGCTTAGTTATCTTGGTCTTCGGCCTCCTCTATTAATAGATGCAGCAAACTAAAAAGAGGCGGCTGGCCCGCTATTTCAACCTGTGTAACTATGACAGTACGTCAAGTAATCTCATGCAGCTCCATGTGCAGGCTACTTCAGTTGCATCTGACTACCAACGTATAAAAACTGTCATATGAGGCTGTACGTCAGCCGTGAGTAGGCGATCACCGATTTCTGCTCTGCCCTTCCAAGAGAGCTTCATCGACTTCTTGACAGCCGTACGAGACTACCTGCCAAGCAGCGACAGTCCCACAAACTTGAAGACGTCGAAACATTTCATAAAATGCGCAACTGGTGCAAATCGGAAGTTCATCGCAATCAAAAGTGTTCAAAATATTGCACCTAGACGAAAAATTTAACTTCAGCTACGTGCACGATTGTCGTAAGAACCCACCCTCAGCCTTACTTTTGCGCCGATCGAACGATTAAATCACTTCGAAGACAAACCTTATCGCTGGGTAATTCAACGAATAGTATGCCGCCGTTTACAAATCTGGTTCATACTCTCCTCGGCGTCGAACTCCACGGGTGTTTAACCAGCCAATTTTACATGAAGAACTATCAGCGCACAACGCTCTAGATCTGTCTTCTATATCTAACCCCTTCGGTTCGATGGGCTCGGACCAGATTCACCCGTGCTTACCGAAACAGCTGCCTTTTGTACCTCTCAAACGATTTGATATCCTTTTCTCTCCAGACTCTCAGGTGATAACTTTCCCAAAGGATAGTAGTAAGATACTGTCATCTCTATTTTTAGGTCAAGTGGTCTGCACTCCGCTGTCAGCTGCCGACCAGTCGGTCCAACAAGTAATTCGCACATAATCTTAAGTCGTCTCGCTAAACAAGCTAACTTAAAGCATTTTCTAGAGAATATTCTCATCCCTGTTTCTCAGAACGAATGTTTATCTGCGTAACAAACATGCTGAATTTCGCATACAGCTTAACGAACGAAAGATATGATGGTCTTATATCAGACGTCATTTGCCTGGACATTGCTAAGACGTTCGACTGTGCATCACACAGCCCACTCCTGAATGATGGAAGCATACGGCGTCAAAGATTATAGCCATCGCTGAATCGCCTCGGTTCCTAAGGCTGAACTTTCTGTGGTAAAGCTGGCTTTGATTTTTTTCTCCCATGCACCTAACTCAGCCGGTGTAACATAGGGATCCATTCTTGGTCCACTACTATTTTTAGTCTATATTAATGATTTCGTGGAGAGGACTTCCAGTTACACTCTCCTCTAGGCGGATGGCTTGAAAATTTGGAACTCCCGTGGTCCCAGCATTTACACAATGACTTCGGCACAGCTGAGTAATGGTCAGAGAAGTTGTGTCTTTCTGTCAACGACGATACGTCTAGTAGTGACGATTCTGAAAACACCTGCGTAATACATTGGGTACAAGCGGAAATGCGTGCTACCAATATGGGTGTTGAAAACTGACTCCGACATTTGGTTATCTTCTATTTTGTAATTCCCATTCCATCGCGGTAAAATCGGTCGAAAAAGAACTCGCTGTACTGGGCATGCAAATAAGGAGATCCATCTAAATGAAAAGTATGCTTCTCAAAGTCTTTAAGGGACTCATGTTCGGCCATTCCTTGAATATACCAAATCGCTCGTTATTCTAACCTAAAGAGAGATATGAATGAGCTCTAAAGTATACATCAAGCCATTATTTTTACTTCGCGTCTGGCACCTTTCACGTAAATCTGGTAACGGCCAATTTAGTGCACCATGACATTCACTTTTCATGAACAGTGAGTTATGTACTGCAAACGTGCAATGAGCCCCATCCGTCCACTGCAGTCAGCATGGAAGTTGCATCAGCGCAAATCAACTTGGCACGGAGGATGGTAATTGGTTGCTTAAACGTGAAGTACAAACGAGGTGAATAATACACCGTTCAGTAGTGTGCATGTCGCCCGGGGCCGAAGTGTTGTTAACATCAAGCCACATTGACGACCTGTGGTCCGACAGACTTGGAGTTCCTGGCATGGCCCTCCGGGATCTTAAATTGGGAATGTGGGCAAGTGAAAAACTGGAGAGCATACTGATAAGCGTCAGTGAAGCCTTTAGCTGGCGAAGCGAAACAACAATCATCAGAATCATGAGTATCCATGATAGGAAGACTAAACTGTTGTGGCTGAAATGTTACAAGTGAGAATCAGTGTTGCCGTCGGGGAAATAACGGAAATCAGAACGGATCATTAACCGACAGGTAAGTGAGCAGCCAGCTGCTTACAAGTGGCAGTCTACAACCAAACATATTCGGAAAAGACAACATAATAAGCAGTACGCAGGCTGTCAGTGATAGAGTGGGACACTACCTATGTTTGAACAGTCCCATGTGGACCGTAGGTGGAAAAAACCACTGTATAACGCCAGGTGCAACCGCTTTTATTAAAGCTATTTCCTCAACTGTTTTTTAACTGAAATACTGGCGGGCAGACAGGTTGCGCATATATTCCAGATATATAACTAACCCACAAACACGATGGCATGACTTTCGTTGGAATTTACCTTGGTGTTAGGTGTGAAATGCAATGGAAACGCGATGTGGTCGGGAAAAACAAATTCATCTGTATCTCCCAAACTACACGAAATCGAGGGTTTCTGCAAGGTTAAAGTATGTATCTCATCGTAAGGATCCTGACGAAGGCATTTTTAGAACGTAAAACCGATAGAAAAGAAGCAAAACATTTTTCATAACAAAAGTATGAATAAAAACCATTTTTAGGTACAGCCGATTTTTCTCGACCTGAAAGTGTGTTGTTGGGGTTCAGTGTCTCTCCAGTTGAATTTGCAGTAGGTGCTGGCAAAATGTTCGTGGATTCGGAACCTAGTGCGACTCCCTAAGGATGCTGTGTTGGCTTCTAGATTGTCCTCAGAATAGACCGACTGATTATACATTGATATCACGTTTGTTTTAGGCTACGTCATCATGCTTTTGTGGTAATTTTGCTTTGAGGAGAATAGCAGGAGAATTTAGCGTAATTTCTAGGAGTGCGTGTGGCAAGCCGTTCACATGAGACTTCATGATAATGGCTGCTTATCCTCCTGGCTAGATGGCCATTCGGAAGTCGGTTTTGTTCACAGCTTGACGCCCACATTGTCCGGGGGAGAATTTCTCCCAACAACGAGGCTCACTGCAAACATCGACAGTATCAACTACTTCAAGCGCGCAGAGTGTGTCAGAGAAACAAGACGCCATCCGAGTGCGCACTGGTTGTGAAGATGCACGCCGAGACCAACTGACTTACTATGTAAAGGCAGTCTAACATTTGTAATGCGTTGTTCAACAGCGCAATTGGGCTGAGCCGTGTGTGGATGTAACACCGCGGCGGGTGTGGTGGAATGTTTTCGGTCGATATCCGGTAAGATGGGATAACATCCTCCCTTGTGTAAGCTGGTTTCGGTCGGCCGATGGATAAGGATTCGCCCCGTCAGACTCTTGCAATAATGAAAAAATTCCTGGTCGCGCCCAATCACTTTCAAGAGGCCGAGGTATCGTGGTTATAGTGGTTCTCCGGTGGCCTCTTGGCGCACAAGCCCAAATTGAAATGCTAACAAATCCGGAGGTCTTTGTCCCCGTCGCCCGTGTTCACGGGTTGATGTGAAACGAAGGCCGAACGTGAGTAATATAAATGTGAAATATAATCGGCGCGTTGGTCTCACCTTTCCCAGGATTGTATCAGTTCTCCTGGGAGACGCAATTTGGTACCGTAAACCAATTCAAAGGTGGTACAGCTGGTGCCCTGCATAAGGGTGGACAGGATTCCGAGGAGAATATGTGGCAGACTCTCTCCCATTTCGTTGCGTTGGGCTGAATGGTTAAGAAGATTTTATTTGCCGATGGAAACCCTCGATTAAAACATTAGCGCAAGGATGACATGCTGTCGTTTTGAGGTGTGAACAATGCAGCAACTGCTTGAAGTCACGAAGGGGAGAAAAGTGAGACTGGGTGCCTTGATCCGTATTGACAGTAGATGGTACACCATAATTAATGATCCGGTGCTCCGAGAAGGTTTTAGCAGGTGTGTGCTTAAATATCTTTAATGAATACAGCCAAAGGCCGAAGGCCAAAATGATCGACTGTAGTCCGTATATACGTACAACAATTGGGGGGTTGAAGTGGACCAACGAAGTGAAAATTTTCGTTGGAAGAGCGGGCGTCCGGCTGGAACAATGCGCCAGGAGTGGAAATCGTATGCCAGTGAACTTTGTACCTTTGACATTCTATGAACTGTCGTGACCGCAGGCAAACAGCTTTGTTTATAGAGGTCAAACAAACCGTTGTGCGGTCGACTTCAGTGTACCGCGCTTTTCGGGGTGAAGTAAACAACGTCTCAACGGAAAATGAAACAATAAGTCCACGTGTACAAGTAGAACCATCGCACAGAATGCAACTACCTTGTATCGGCAGAGGGATGGTAAACAATTCCAGAGATTTACAATTGGAAACTTCCTCCATGTCCTTACTGCACCACTGGGCAGTAGCCAATTTAGACAAGTCGAAGGAGAATAGCGCCTAGATTGAGTTGATGCCAGGTCGTAACGCTACATCAGCGAGCACACCGACTTAACCATATGGATGTCAGATGTCTGTGGTGAATTGCGACATACATAATCTAAATATCTGATTACACGCGAGGAGTAACAATCAGGTTTGACGTGGAAAGCAAATGTCGTGAGATTGTAATTGGTTCGTACAACAAGGTGCCGGCCTTCTAGAAGGTGTCAAAAATAACGGATCGCCAAACAAATAGTCAGCAGCTCAGGTCTAGTGGTTTTGTATTTCATCTGTGTGGATTGTAGTTTTAAGAGGAAAGGGCTGCTGGTTGTTTGCCATTTACGGTTTGTTCTCTTGCACCGAGGACAGTGTTTGATACATAACTGGTGAGAAGGAGACAAGCGTTTGAACCGCAACTAGTGGAGCACAATTTAGTGGCGTTATATACGGCTTCATCTGCGGCCGAAAAAGTAGTCATGGCTTCGGGTGGAGGTTCAACGGACTTGCATATTGAGTCAGCCAGGTCGGCCAGATGTTTTGAAATGTCAGCGCTATGGGGAATGAAACACCGGTGATAGTTAAGTAAGCCAAGAAATCGGTGCAGTATGGTCCTTGCATGGGGAATCGGAAAAGTCGAAAGGGACTCCACCTTATCTGGCAGATTCGTGATACCGGTTCGATCGAGGCGACGCCCCGTAAAATCCAATGAATTAATCCCTATGGCACACTTATCCATGTTCATTTCAGTCTCATTGCGGGAATCGATAGAAGACGGCAGGATGATGGAAAAAGTGTTCCTCGTATGAGTGGCTAGTGATCAAAACATCGGCGGCGTAGAAGTTTGTGGAAGAGAGTCCACCTAGTACTTCGCCCTTGAACCGCCGAAATGTTTGAGCTGTATTACGGAGCCTGGAGGGCATCCTTGTGAACTCGAAAAGTCGAGAGGTGTTCTTAGGGCTGTGTGTGGAATGTCCTCTTCCTCAAAAGGGATGTCATAATAGAGGCGTGCCAGGTCTAATTCAGAGAAAAAAGTAGCGCCGGCGAGTCTTACGGTATAATGTGTCTGTCCGGGATTGTGCAATTGTTGAGAGCGCGATATTATTTATTTTGTTGAGGTTTGTTGCATCATTTCGCGATTGCTGTGCCTTGTTTGATTAGTGTTGAAGGGTGACCCTGTGTTTCACTATTTTCTTTAAGAATGAACAGTAATAACCAATTTCATTATTATTAACAATAATAATGGTGTATTACTCAACGCATCTGTGAGAAAACACTCTCAGATGAGCGTGATTAGTACACGTATTTTAACGTGAAACCCATAACGTACACACAACTGTCAATTCTACAATACATCAATAATGGGAATAAATTCACAAAACGGACATAATAATAATAGAAAATTCTGTTTCATGAAGAAGCATTTCGCCCACTTGACTCCAAAACGATGGTTCTCAAATTTTTCAATGTTCGATAAAAAATGCTGAGTAGTTACACCATTTTTCGCTAAACCAGGTTAGCGTTGGTCTTGTATTCAAGGTCATGCCAGAAAAAAGGTTTTTCAGGATGGAGAAGAAGAAGAATTTCGCCATCATTTGACACAGACGGTTCCGGAAAAATGTGTAGAAACTTTTATGATGATGAAGGAAGATAGGAGGGTCCCAATTTTTCCGGAGAAATGGACGATCTTCTGGTTTGGACTCGGTTATTTCCTCAAAATCGACGGAATTTCACGGACCTCGCGAATTGTCCAACCGGAATGGAGTTTTGATTTTCCAGACGTTATGGAATGTTGTCTCGCGTTAGATTTTATCGTGGAAACACGAATGGAAAGCAAAATCACGTGATAAACAAGAACGTAATGTGATCATGTGAAGCATGAC
>LUCH01005816.1:0-24050 GCA_013368495.1 Paragonimus heterotremus | reverse complement strand
TTTGTATGTTTGCTCAACATAAATGCATATGAAGTTGTATCACAGTGCCGGTTGTTTGGACTAAACTCTTTACGTTTATTTTCACTTATGCGATAGACACACGTATTCTAAAGAAAACGACCGGACACTGCTTTGCAAAGTTGTTGCTCGTTGTCTAATATGCCATTATTACATTACATCTTGCATTTACATAGATAAGTAAAATGTAGCCCGTGCCACCATCGCTGATTGTGTAGTCGGTTACATGCCCGTTAACAACGATTCGGATTGCACCCGGGGATTCACTAAACAAAAGTCCAGTAGGACGTAATATTTCTCCACTATCTTTCTGTTTTGTTACCAGAGCTACATAGCCTCATTCTGAGGCTCACTATGACGCGGATTTCGATTTATGACGGTGGACAGTCATCAGCGCCAAGTAGCAGTGTGGAATTACCGACGATGAATGGAACGCAATCAATAAGCATATATGGTATTCCTCCAACATCAACAGTTGATCAACTCAGTATGAGAAAATGCAGTTTTGATACATTAGTCCAGGAGATAGCTAAATTACCTGACCTGTTGATCAAACAGTCAATTAAATTTGTGCTATTTTGTTACCTTCACATCTGTCCATACTAGTCACGTGGTAGCCTGTAGGCCTCTGATGCCATGCTTAACTGCAGCACAGCACAACTTCCATTTTCATCATAAGCGTTTCTAGCATGGGCCTTGTCCTTCCGTTATATTTCATGGGACAACTGAAGTAATTGAAAGACAGTCTCAAGGAGAAACCTTCATTCATTTCGAAGCTGGTAAGCGTTTACTAGCGTTGGCTTGTGCAATACGTGATATAATATTAGAACGCTTGGTTTGTGTTTTGCAAAGGACACGGCTTCAAAGAGAGTGTTCCTATGACTGTGAACAGAATATCCGCTGGAAATTCTACTTTTCTGAAAGATACGAACTGCTTTCCTTCAGGGCTTCTGTTTTATTTCATTGGCCAAAAGACAGGTTCACTGTTCCTAGGTAATGAAATTTTCAGATGCAGTGTTTATTAAACATTCGAAAGAAAGTCAAAAAGAACTGATATCTTTTATCAAGCAGTGGTTGTGTGGTGTACGGGATTGCGTCGGTATGTGAAAACGGCCAAGGCGGGAGAAACTACCAAAAATGAGAACTAATGTATATTAATGTTTCATAACATACTTAACTCCTAGCTGGATGGATTTGATAGAAACGGGGAAAACCTTAGTGATATGAAGTGTAGCACATACCGTGAACACATATGTTAAGTTATCCGCTTTGTCTTCCGACATTCCGTAACATGTTATGGATTAAACTTTATTGACTACAAGTCTTCAGTTTTTCTCTTAATAATCCCATGCATCACCTCACATGCATCCTATTTAGTAACACGTAGTATAAATACATATACAGTAATCCTACCCACGTCCGCTAAGAAATGATTGTACTCGGCTTATTATGATGTTAAATAGGATCGGCGATCAACTCTGATCTTCTTACTTTGCCCAGAACGATGCTCTGCGCAGCTGAGGTTCATCATTCGTTTGCATCGTGGATGTTGTCTAGTGTGACGTCTGACAAAAACGGCCACACGGGGAGTGCGTTCACGAGTTCCTCACATCCACCACGTTATTCATATTTTTGTCGTAAGTAATGTACAGCAAATCCGCTTCTTCGTACACAATTTTATCGTTTTGAAACATGTTTATTTGAGGAAACGCTCCTTTGTATACTGAGATGCAGCGTTCTCAACTTTGACAACAAACGACTTACTAGGACCCGTGCGGTTTGTGGATGTATTAACGCAATCATGATTTCTAGTTGAGCGGAAACTAATGTTTGCACATGAGTTCTAGGATGAAGGATGTAGAATGGAAGTTTCAGTTACAGATATTATGGTTTCGAACGTTTTACAGGTGTAATGGTTCGTAACATACCGTAATGCTGTAGCCATGTAAAAAATATCTATTTTTAAAGATTGGGCCTTGTAAGGACTACGTCTTATTTCGATCACATTTCCGTACCTGGTCCCTACGTGATTCATACCGTGCCCCCACGAATCTCTATCAGGTCCTCACGAATTCGACCACACTCATAAAGACCATATATGGACGTGTTGCTAGAGAAGTTGTTTATCGGACGACAGACAACACATGGTCAGACGTGCAGCCACACGATGCAGACTCACTGATGGGTGGAAAACACTGCATGGGCTTCAGCCAGTCAAGTCATAACGCAGAGCGAGCATAGTGCAAGTCTGGTCATACGGCTGCTAAGTTGCGTAACACATTTTCGGACAAGCTATAACTCCGGCTTTTTGCACAGTAGATGAGCCAAAAGCTTGAACGCCAACGACTGCTTTTGAAGTGGTCACTTGGGACAATTTAATTGCCTGAGGAAATGTCGCACACAAAACAATTTACGTATGCTCAATAAACACTCTGATTGAGGACAGACATGTGGCTTCACATCTGATAATTTCCAAGTTCCAGCACATATCTGACTCCACGTGGTCCACTTGACTAACCCTCAGTAAGTCGTAAGACATATCTGGAATGTGAGGTATTAGTTTGGAGATAAAGCTGTGATATAGGCTTAGATGACTAAGTGAAGATATTGCAAGAACGCATACAGTTTTAAATCTCGAAACTTCCTTGCTTTGGTGTATATTCCAGGGTAATTCTTGAGGAAAGCTGTCTAATAGATTTGTGAGAAGTTACTGTTACAAGGTGAAATATTAAACAACGTATTATCAGTAGTCGAACTGCAACATTGACAAATCAGTTGCAAGTAGGCGGCTCGAAAGATGTGACGTTGATAATTGTCAGGATTGTTCACAACATACTTAAAACTCTGTTGCCAGGTGGTTAATGAGATGGTCATAGAAGGCATATATAACAGTGCGATTGCAAAGCTTTATCTATGGATAAGACTCTTTTGGAATCTAACCGGGAGATGCGTATGCATTATTGATATTTGCTGGATGTTGTGAGTCAATGCTAGCTGTTACTAAAGATCGTGTATGGGTTCTGTCAGCCTGCATAATCCAAATCGGGCTCAAACTATGTGACTGGCGATCGCACATCGTAAACAAAATGTTTCTAGAGTTGCAAATTCAAATACCTATTGTCCGCATTTTAACACAGATGACTAAGAATCAATTTCTGTCATTCCCGTCCTTTTTTTCTGGACACCAGTTCTCTTTTTATCGTGATCAGACCATAGTTATGCGTAAGTATAAACTACTGAAATATTGTTACCAGTATTAATTTTTTAAACCATATCTCTTTATCAATTCCGACAGACTTATAAAGCAAATTTACCGGAAGAATTATATTTCACCAAAAGCAGTTCATTACATAAGTAATCAACCGCCTGGTAAAAAAACGTCATAGTAATATGAATATTAAAATTTAAAACCAACAGGAATGAACTATCTGAGGCAAAACTTCAGCACATCGTACCTATGTTTGAAGGTATAATAATTGGCGCGTACTGATAAATTCTGGTTCAGTTCTGGATAAATATGTTTCAGTGGATTCCATCTGCATGCAAGGAATGTTGAAATAAGGAAAATAAAAGGGGAGAAAAGAGAAACTTGGAGAAACTGCAGTCCTGTATGTCTTCTTACAACATATATATCATCTTGCAGGTTGATCGATAGGATGCGTCCATGGATGTGGTCCATTAACAGCCAACTGGAATTTGACAAGAAAATTATTTACGAAAAAGTTTGGACAAACTAAAACAAAACGTGGCTTTAAGTTAGCCACTTGTAGTTTAATAAGATCACCAGGGGTCAATGAAAATGAAAGTACCTTCTTTGAAATTTTCAGCAACGAACCTCAGATGGAGTGTGACTTACTGGATTACATTTGGACTGCACGCTACTAGGCCGCTTAAGCCAAAGCAGAATCTTTTTCTGTGTTAAAAACAATACACTATTTATTTCCATTTTTGAACAACTCTTAATTCTTGCTGTAGAATGTTTACGTACAATATTATCACACACTTTGCACCAAGTCAGTGCGCATAGCCTGATAGTCAATAATACTGATATTCCCCACCTTTTCCCTTGGAGAGGGGCATTTTGATCACAATGTCTTCCTCACGCGGTGGTGTTTCCCGCATTCTCCTTTAATTCTAAACCAAGCCCTACTCATCTTTAGCGAGATAAGTTAGCGTAGAGTTGAAAGACAATCGTTCATCTGCAACACTACCGTTGTAGCATCGGTGGGCGGACTGCGGTGTCAATTATAGACGGAAACTGTGTGAAGCAGGAAACTGACGTGATCTGATGCAGTTGCAGGAGCACAAAAATTCTCGTGATTCACGATAGATAGATATTATAATAGTTATACCGCTCCTTTAAATAAGACCATAACTCGGTCCACTCATCGTGGTTATAAATTCTCGCGGTTAACCTGGAATAACAACAGTCTCACACGCTGGTTAGTTAATCACTCTAACGAGCAGCCATCGTACTGAGGCTAGTGAGACGTCGAGTTCTTAAGTGAGAAAAGGACGACGGCACTGCCACATGATATTTAAACTTATGAATAAGATAAGTAACGATCACGATCGCGTGGAGAATACCTTCGCAATGTGATTAGTAAACATGAGCTGAGTTGGCATGCAGTGTCAAGTTATGGTAGCATAACTTCAGATCAGCTAGCCTGATTTTGTGGTTTTGCCACTTTAGCTGCTATGGCGTAATGAAGTCAAGAAAATCAGAACCGATGTACGAGTTAATAGTGTGAAACCCAAAGCCGTACACAACAGAATCCATCACTAGCAGCTGGTTAAACGGCGAGTTAATCTGAATGATTTTTCATATTTTGCCAGGCTTGTTAGATTTTGATATTTTATTTTCTTCGTACCAAACGAATTAGCTACAGGTGTGAAAATAGTCGTGACGGTTAAGATAGCAGAAATTTAAAAGTGATATTGCATTATCATCACCATCATAAAAACAGCAATACATAAGTGATTCACGCCATTTTGCAGCTGTTGTAAAACCGTGAAGATAAAAAGAGTAAAGAAGTCTCTAACCATTAAAGAAGTCGGGGAAGGTGGAATGACGGGACCTAACTACTAATATGTCTATACTCAAACGTTCGACATCAAATTGTCTAGAACTATGTATCAAGTTTGCGTGTGGAGTTTTATAAAGTAAGTTAAAGCATACTTGTCTTTAATATCTGAGAATGTGTAACAGGCTACTCTTGTTTCAAACGCTACTGTATCCTGAAGATTTCATAATCAGTCTACACTGTTACGGATCATTCGTAAGATGCCCTGAAGAGTAAAAGGTTAGGGAAGGAGACATTCCAAATATACAAGACGTTGTAATCGGATTAAACCAACATCTGTATTCAACGGTTGTTTCAGTGAGTTAACGAGAATGAAATGGAATTACTGTTAGCTATTTCCACACAGCTATCTTAAACACTTTCGGTAGATCATAAACTATAGAAGATTCTTAAGATAAAAATTTTGATTTTACTGTGCAGTTTTTTATATAAAAAACAGATTTAGTTGTCTCGAAAACAGAAGCATCTAGGTCAGATTTCACGAAACTCAGCGATTACTTTGTGATATGTTAGACGGAGTTGTTTATGCGATGTGTTAACCATTTTCAGCTTCAGTTATTGCGTAAATCAATTTTCACATAACCAATAGCAGCACAGCCGCTCACCTGTATATCTCTGTACTCCTTTAAAATTCGTTGTGGTACACTGTCAGGGTCATCGGTGTCAGGTATTGCGTAGCGTTCGTCTTTGTAACACAGCTCAGCCACCGGTGAGATGACACAGGCAGTCCCAGTGCCGAATATGTGTAGAAGCCGCTTTTCTTCCACCGCTTTCAACACCTGACGCATGGTTATATTTTTTTCTACCACTCTGAACTCATTCTACAATAAAGAAGGAAATTACACAACTGATTAGGGCCGAAACAGAGTGGCTTTTTCTCTCGCTAGTTCATCGTACACAGGCGATAAAACTGAAGTTATAGAGTGGCCAACACATGAATTCACACATCTTCGAGCCCTCACGTTGTTATTTGCTCGCGTATTGACCAGTTTTACTATATATCTTAGGTTACAGATGCTGATCACCGTTGAGCACACAACTCGTCCAACTGGCCTAACATAGTACGCAACTCTCTCGCGAAGGAAATTAACATGATTTTCTAACAAGAGCAAACATACAGACCGAACATCATCCAATTAAACGCGATTTCCAAACTCACAAGCCATTCATTCAAAAAAAAACCATATAGTCGAGTTTTTTTCTTTGTGTGGCATATCCTTGTCATAGCCAGTACTAGAACTCCTGCTACCCTTTCCTGAGATAAACTTGTTAGCCTCTGGACCACCAACCTCACACTAGGCTCAACTGAATTATCGTGAACAAAGGCTTGGACACATATGCTTGTGAATTGTGTCATACTGACGAGCTCGAATCTAGGAACTGGCCAAAAAGTCCACGTGGATGTGAAGGCCACGATAACTTGTGGTTGGCGTTCGAGTTACAACAACCATAATCATCATCCTCATCATCACAACGACCCCGAGCATGACCATAGGATATTGTAGCTCGGGCCGACACTCACGTCAACAGTGAAGTAGAATATCTTGGAAGAAGAAAATGCTATCAAAGCGATTGAAAATTGATCAACGAAGACTTGACAGAAGAACCCGAACTGATGAAAATATGGGTACGCTATTGACTGCGTCGCACCGTCATCTTGAACAACGCTGCCACCCAGCTGTTTGAGTGATCACTATGTAGTGCCATGTGTGCTACACTCTGGACAGGCATGCAAAGTACGTGACCCAGTCATCACAGGCTGTACAATGCGATTAGCTGATCAATTGATTGTACATTCCGAGCGTTCCGAAATACGCGGCCGTATTGCTCACACGATCAGTCCACTTAATGTAAACTAAGTGGCGGAGGCAAAGATGGTCCAACACAGCAAGTCAGTTGGAAAATTCATCAAAATCAGGCCACGTTTCTGAACCACTGAATAGAAAAGAACGCACATAAGCATCGTGTATCCTTAGTTTAAGTGATAACGGAACGACTGCTCGACACGAGCCGGTGTTGGTAACTCGTACCTATGTTATCCTCACTGATATCTCATCAGTCGTATTACAGAACGACAACATAGTGTCCCCTTAGTATGTGAAGGTACCCACAATCTCAAGTAGATTGTTTGTAATAAGGCAGGTAGGAGTGGAAATGCCCCGGTCTTTGGGAAACACTTTACATTTTGAAGGTGTAAGGTGGATTCCATACAAACCAGCCCGGTCATTCACTTTGTTTAGTACGGTCTGTATGTCTTCAACAGAAGGATTAAGTTAGAAAATATCATCCGCGTACTATATGTTGGTCAACCTAGTGCCACAAAGAAGCTCAACACCAAGCTTATTAGATTTATCAAACGTATCTTCCAAAATGTCGTCCATAACGAATCTGAGCCAAAATACTCTATTGTTCATGGGAAACAAGAGAGTTACCATGCAGTTAACCATCAAAGTACCACTTAAGACTAAGCATGCAAAGGCGGGTCTCTTTAGCTTATTAAAGAGACAAAGTCGTAAAGTTCGGCACATTCAATGACTCATAGAGTCTCAAGCGTCACTTAACTGAAATAGAACACAGATTAGTCGGAATATTCAACATAATTGTTCACAATAAACAAACGCTAGCAACTTGTGCTCCAACTAAGTACACATAAAAGCAGATTCTATCCATAACGATTCATCATGACTTCACTGTATATTATCATTCAAGTAAAAGTGAGAAGTGTTTAGTTGCTCACTGGATTCGTTAATGAATTTAGAAGCTAAAGACAGAAGGTTTTATGACCCTCAAGTTGAAACTGATTTATCATCCAACAGAGTTGGTTTGTATTGAAAGTATGAGCTGTATAACAAAAAACGCTTGATGACGATTGAAAAATAAAACGGACACAAACAGGGATACGAGTCGAGTATAGAATCACTGTAGTATGGTAAGTATCCCGAATATCGCCATGACCACGATCAGCATCTTAATGACTAGCAAGAATATTTCAAGGCTCCTTATAGATGCGTTAAAATCACACAGTCATTCAACAAAGCTAGGTATGAAGCACTATTGAACATATATATTGAAGTTATAACGAGTTAAAAGAAACGAGAAACACAGGATGAGATGACGCAGCACAACAGACACAATATGCTATGTTCAAACTGTTAATGGCTGCTGTATATTTTCACCAAACAGTATATTACAAATCAATATTTGTGAGTATCATCTTTGAGGCAGCTTGATTGTGGCTCCCACCGTCTACAAAGTAGATCCAGGAAGTAGGTAACACTAAATACTATAGGATCTTATGTTACATGTGCTTGGTGACAGTGACTACTCAGTATGATCAGTATGCTGTGTGTTGTTTGCAGTAGAATACATGCACAGAAGTCCATTATTCTCTGAAGTGGTACACTTGTTGCAGACCAAGTTGCGTAAACCTGTTGTCGAAAACGCAGAGTCAAATGTTTTGCTGATACGTTAGTAGATGTCTGAATTTTAAAGTAAAACTGGTGAGGTCTTAATCATACAAAGCATAAAGTTATAACACACTGAGAGAATCGATAGTAATGGCAAATCAAACCGCTTTGCTACTTGACTTGAAAATTGAGACTCCCACGCTTTCCGGACAGCATTATTGGTTAACACCCTCGAGGTCATAACCAAACCAGCAAAGTGACTCGAAAATAGTTGCTCATCAGATTACTGAGGAGTAGTCAGGATTGGGGTGGTTTAAATTGCATACCGTTCATAGGCGATCACAATTTTTGTGTTCGGGTAAAAGCAGCGGCCCACCGCATTCGAACAGAGACAACAGTTTCGAGTTTCTCTCTTATTAGGCTCAGCAACAGTGTAGTGAAGGTGAACGATCGAAATACACTACTTGTGAGTAGTTAGATGGGGAAAAATATTAGGGTATCAAATTAATCGGATAGAAGTGTACAAAACGTTAAGAAACAGTCTAGCAAGAAATTTTTTTTTGACCTGCAACGATGTAACTAGTAACTGTTTCAATGTGAGATTAACATAATGTGTGATTAAGTGATTATATTAGTTGTCTGTTGAAACAAGTGCAACTAATTTCGGTTCATCAAAAAGATTATCTCGGCGCCACTCCGAATATGCTTCCACAGCTGCATGACAGAACCAAATTTCGTACAGCAGTCCACTTTCTCACAAGATAACCGTGTTGATCATTGTGTCATTAAATTTTTACCGGACATAACCGAATTATAACGTCATAACGCTCAACCACGTTCGTACTTGAGCACTACTCAGTTTTCCCACATTTCTTGAGCGTTAGTAAAGCTGTGGACCGTTAACTTTGGTTCACTGCAATGGTAAGGTAATTTCAAACATCGAAAGTTCTGTTTATTTAATTCATAACATTTTTTATCGACACATGGTAGAAATCAATGTTAAATTATCACATATTTGGTGAATCGTGCATACGAATTTGAGCAACTAAGGTATTTATTATGAATGTTAAAAAGCCGATTGCTACAAAGCAAATTAGAATAAACCTGAATGCAAAATAACATTTTCACTAAATAGGCTAGCGAAAAGCCAACGTGAAAGTTTGTATAAGTTGCCTTCACGCTAGAGTCACCAAAACTCAACTTCACCCGGCCTCCAAGGTTCAATTTGCTCTCAGCTAAGGATTAATTATTATAGCTTTGTGATTCACATTGTTTGTTGGTGCACAGCTTTTCGTTTTGTGAAACACTAGACAGGTAAACGAACTTCGGATAAGCAGTTATTGCGAACAATAAGAAGCTGAACGTTAAAAGCAGTCACAGTGGATATAGAAAAATTCCACCTAGCAACCAGATAAATATGAACCTTACCCAAGCCTTGGTGATTTCCAGAATGGATTCTCGAGTCACACCTGGCAGAATGAGTCCGCTTAGAGGGGGAGTAAGTAGCTCCTTTTCTGTTGTTATAGCAAGAGGGGAGGGGAAAAGAAACAGCACTTATTAGAAAGCACAAAATATGAAAGTATCAACATATGAGCATGACGTTCATGAACTGGTATAAAAGCACGTCCTAAGCCACTGGGACTTGTGAGACTGTAACCAGAGTCAATTAGCAATAGAACGACCAGGTAACTCTGGTCTAGTGAAGTTCAGCTGAACAAATCCAGAGTCAGCTATTTTCTGTGCAATAGAATCAGCACAGTAAAAATAGATGCAACCGAGTTTTTCATCGTTTCTGTTCGCCCTGGTATAATAGAAGTGTACGACTGGTTGTCAACATTTGCTTTATATCACAAAGAAATATCTTAAGTTCACCAAACTCACCCATAAATGAATGTGGAATTTGTTCAATATCAGGCTTGTGAGAAAAATAAGCATAAGCGACGTATTGCTGAACCCAACAAGCGTTTCTTTAAGTTGTTCTGTTCCGGGCATAACACTGTGAGTTACGTTTTACACTTTACTGGCTGCTTACATTTTGAAAAGTGGAAAGAAACTTAAAGTATTCAAAGAGGTAAACCAATAGCTCATTGATCTTAATGGTCAAGTGATTATGATTATAAGAGAGATGTTTGTATCACAACTTAAGGAAAGCAGTAAATGACCATTAAGTAGAATGTAATGGATGCGGTGTCGTATGTATGCCTATTCAAGACAAGAGTGCTCAGTGAAGAAGCATATTATTATCACCAGTTATTACTGAAACACAGGGTGTGAACATGAACCTGGTCCAAATTAAACAAAATGTTAGGAATCACCCCAATACTAAGTTCTGGTTCCACTGATGTCACTTGGGACCATGGATCCAACGGTAGGTGAAGTTGAGTGATTTAAAAAGTGTATATTACACAAGCCCAGTTGCACCTATGCGGGTTAAATTGAATTACCTATGGTTACACTACAGAATGCTCGCTATCATGCGGCATATCATTTCACATATGAGGGCAGAATATTGTCATACTATCGAGTGATATACTAAGACCCAGGTGTGTCGGCTAATTATGGTATGAAAACTGTGACGGCATGTCACGTGCTTCTACCATGGAAAAGGGAGGTTGGATACTATGGACGTATATATGAACTGTACACAACTAATGGTTCAAAGTATAGTTTTGCAAACCAGTGTAATTATGTTACGCCTCACAACGAATTGATGAAGACAGATTTTACCGGACAAGTTTACCGATTTGCTTACTTCGTAACTGGTGACCTTTGTCCAAACTTAGCACCAGTGTACCAGTTAGCATTAAGTTTTAGATAATTTTTAAATGACAATGTTTAGTTACGCATTGAATATATCTACCTGCAATATATAAAAATCTGTTTGTGATATATGCAAATTTGAAGAATAAGCAAGCTGTTTATAGTAATTTGCAAAGAAATGCTGCTCACCTCCACTTTCGTTAATCCAAAATACAAAAATATTCATGGTCCCAGCTTCCGTGAGTGCTTCTTCAGGGCCATATAACCACAGACTGGTTTGACATCCCTTTTCTTTGACAAATTTCTGTGAATATAGTGTTGGTGCGTAGTTTCTTTTAAAAAACATTGAAGATTTGTAGTAAATGTCTGTTTTAAAATCTAATGAGGCGATCTTCAGTAAAAATCCTCAAGTTTGATAAATCCAAACGTTGGATAAAAGTACGTTTGAAAGATCATTAACATGTATATAGACACTGTGCACTTCAGTGCCACAACTTGCCAAATAAACCGTATCATTTTTTCAATCTTTTTACTAAGGAAGTTGTTGATCTTCAAGCACGTTATTTATCTTCAAGTAAACGTTCGTGCGAAAGCATTTGTTAGCAACCAGCCTAAATAGGCAACCTCATAAGTCATTTGATTTGGAACCAACATTGAGTAAAAAGATAAAAAAAGGTTAAG
Source organism: Paragonimus heterotremus (assembly GCA_013368495.1). Classification (NCBI taxonomy): domain Eukaryota; kingdom Metazoa; phylum Platyhelminthes; class Trematoda; order Plagiorchiida; family Troglotrematidae; genus Paragonimus; species Paragonimus heterotremus. The sequence continues at coordinate 12,100 of LUCH01005816.1, read as the reverse complement.
AAACTGCGTATAGAGCTAACCCGGAGAATGTAATTTTCTTACGCATCACGATAAAATTAGCATTCTGCTACATACATTTTCCTCTCGTATGCCTACTAGCCTCATTGGAATAAGGGGACTCAGACGTGTAACTCAGTACAGATGCATCAGTAAACGGCATTTTATTCCGATTTTTGAGCAATCAGCCGTGTCTGCACTGTTATTAGTACAATTTGTTCAAGCCTATCCACGGCTCAATTTTCACAAAAAGACCAGACTTTCAAACTGTCGCACCGCGTTTACCTTTGTTCATTTTCTTTCCACGTTTATTACGTGCACCTACAGTCAATCGATCTTTGATTCAAAGCCAGGCAAAAGCAAACAATTTTTACTGTTTCATTTACTGGTAAATTACGCTCCGTTTTTGTTTTCCAAACACCCCCTTTAGCTATTATTAGCAGAATTCAACGAAGTCGTCACTCATTTGTGATGTTTGCTGGATTTGAAAAAAACGAAGAAAACTCTGTGAATTACTCAATCTGAAGTTGAGTTTAAACCTCATGCAAGGTTCAATGATGTAATGCAGCGGTTATAATGAGTGCTGAGTAAATTTCCGACTACAAAACCACACCATCATTTATAGTATGTTTTCACAGTTCAGAGATTTTAATCAGCGTAAGGACTTGACAAGATCTTGTTGAGCTGAGTGGCCAGGAAAAATGCAGTCTCTGTAACAGAATTTCTTATGAAAGTTGCAAAAATACAAAAGCAAAGCTTATGGTTGACGCTGGTAAAGAAAAATGGATGGTAGACTGAATAAAAACTCAGTGAGTAATCTGCAAATTTTGTCGGCTGCAATGAACAAGTGGTGCACATAGCATACCGGTAGTTTCTTGTCATAATCCAGAGGGCAAATTATTTATCAAAACCCATGTTGTTTCAAAGAGTGTAATATACGATATACGTAGTTTTGGTACAGATCTCTTTGCGAATACATTTTTGTGGCCAAATATTCATAACAGCATACAGAAGAGGAAATGATCTTTTCCAATGGACAGCATAACGAAACTGGTTTGACAAATCTAACATAACAGAAGCAACATCAAAATGTAATACATAAACGAGTAGACAACCAACAAGTAAGACACGGCTCACTTTCGAACATGATTTGTTTGAGTTTGTGCTCAAAATTCTGAAGGCTATGAAGGTGAGCATGGACGTATTTACTGCGAATCCCTTCTAGCTTTTTTAGAATTACAAGTAAAGTGAAATAAAAAGGAACGCAAACTTTTGCTGCGGCTATTTTATCTTTCATAACTAAAAAAGTCCACTTCCTAAAACATTCTGAAAGATGATTGATACACCACACCAAAAACACGACAGTCTTAAAGTTCACCATCCATTAGATGCTGAAAATAAGTACTAATCATAAAGCTAAGCGGGAGCAACAGCATTGACCTTGAAAGCCTTATCTGACTGCCCGTGTCCTGAAGTTTTAGACACTTTTAAAGATGCGTTCCGTATAGAAGGTTGTTACAATAACAGAAGCGACTGAGAAATCACCTTCAGCCGATGAATTTAGTTTGAATTAATAAGTCTGCCCTCTACTCTTTTCACTTGCGCAAAATTAAATTGGGTTGTCAACATGCACGAAACATGCAGAATTTTAGGCACGCCAGAATAAGCTTCTTCCAGATTGCTTTCTAATTTTTATACAGTGAAACCAGCCAGACTTGTAAAAACCAACTTGGACCAAAAAAACCAAGAAAACACGAAAGACAACAGCAGAAAACGGTTGGTTTTGAATAATTCTAGTCAGATCAGCATCATTAGGCACATTGTATAAACTAAAAACAGTGTGAACAATGGAAAGAAGCTTAGTAAAAGCATTAGACCAAGTGAAACGTTACAAAATTCCAAACACCACGTAAGTATGCGCTAAAATAAACGGCTACTACTGACAGTGAGGAAATGTTTAAACAGATTGAGCGAATATTCCCGCAATGCTCGGAAAACCGGTTACTAGACACAAATGTTCCTCACGAGATTCTCTCACGTTTTAATGAACACATTCACGGGAATTAACTGGGACATCTGACCGAACAGATTTCATAAGCAACGCTGCTTCAACTTACTGCTGAAAACAGATTTCTCAAGATAATAGTAAACAAAAACACTGTTTGGATGTTGTTAGCTGCGTTTCACAAGTTTTCTATAAGGATATCTGGAAACGTCAACTTAACTGTTATTTTGAGATGTCTCTTGATCATGTTTGCGATTAAAAACGCATAGGGAAAAATATTAAATTTCAAAGTTGGTAGGAAGCAGATTGCCGTTTTGAAGAAAGCCGCGGAATTAAAAATAACCCCTTCCAGCGATCGTTTCACTACGAAGGAAGTTTCGCAACAGACTTACAGAAACCGTGTAATTCCGTGAGTTTTTGCGCGTCAATTGCCATCTGGCTTGCTCACCACTATTTCTTTTCCACAAGACTAGCAATTCACAACTTGTAGATCTTAACAAAACTGTGTACAACAAAGGCTTACTAACATTTAGCTGCTGTCACACTTATGATTATACAAGTTTCGTTTTTATTTTCGTATGATTCAAAGAGCGGTGGACTACATGTTACTCTTAGAGCTGGAGTCTCAGTGTTGTATGATCTACCATAAACAGGTTTCATTTAAAAAATCCAAGCTGTGATATGAAACGAAATGGGATTTTTTGAAGACTCGTTCGACCTAACATTTTTCCAACTGATAAACTGAATCATTCATTCAATTTGCTTATGTGTGCTTTACCCATGCATACTGGAGCCAACGGAGTTTACTTTCTGCGAGTCCATGGCATAACGTGGCTGTAAGAATTCTTCACACATCTCTGCAGCAGGTTTACTCGGTAGGGCTAAATCTGATCACAGTACTGTTTTCTTAAGCTAACGGGGTTACATGTTACTTATGCTGTACCCATTTCAAAATATTACCGTAGTCGACAACAGTACCTTTCCAATCACAGCCGTTATGTGTAGCAGGCCGACAGTTAACAGCGTGCAAGTTTCACGAATGTATGTAGCAAGCCTGACAGGAAAAGCAGCAGTAAACACAAGCCACTTCTTTTTGTTTGTTGAAACATTTGCTAACGGTTCATTATGCACCCCTCATTATTGGAGATGGAAACACTTTTGAGTATGTGACACCTAAGATATAATGATACACTTAAGTTGACAGCGCTCGTTACATTGAATTCAAAACCCCATATTTTATAACGACACTTCAGGAACAGAATGCTTGTGTTATTCACCGCAGTGTTGCTTGTGGCGGTGTTGTGATAAACAGTTTAACTTTTAAGTGGTTTTAAAAGCAAAGCGTGGGGGAGAAACATTCTTTCTAACGGTCGGAAGTACTGCGTAAATGTAACCACTTTGAGTTTTGGGCGGAACAGACGCGGTATGCTCACCATCGTAACTGTAGAGAACTTCGTTTTCAACTGTAAGACAGGGGTCAGAGATGTACTTTCAAATAAAGCCGCGAGTTTCATCTTTATTGAGCAAAGTAAAAATAACAGTTCACTATCGTAATCAGTATAAAGTTGTAGGTGAGATGTAATAATTTAACCGTGTCGGTGAAAAACGTGTTAATGATATGAAGGAAGTTCGAAAATCTGAAGTAAATTAATGACTGAATGTAATACAACAACTGTATCTTTTATAATATCTGTGTAGACATAATTGCCAGGAGCTAAGGAGACGATGCATTTTTTCCAATTTAAAAATTATGACGGTTTTCCAGTTAGTTCATTATGGTACGTGCTAGTAGAGACCGTGGCTTACTACCACAAGCCGCGGTTTTGTCTCAACTTTGTGACTTGATATATAAGAAAATACAGTACGAAAAATATCAAGCGTTTTTCTGAAACGTCTGAAAATGTATAAAATACTTAGCCCTTTGTTCGCTTGTGAACACTGAGTCATTTATTGTTTGAATAAACAAGGATCGAAAGCGTATCACATCGAATATCTCACCACTCATACGAACTACACACATTTGTGCAAGTAATGCTCATCAACATGGTCTGTTTTCCACTCAGCCAGTTGTAAGGAAATGACCTTTATTTTTAGGTGGTTTGTTTTTGAAACATCAAAAGTAGACAAATGGTTCATCAGTAGCTGTCCGGCAAACACTTGAAATATGTTATTTCGAATGACACTAGATGCTAGCAGAGAACGTCAGCACAAAATACAGGATACAATCATCAGATTAGAAATTAAGAGATCTGATCATGTTCGATTAAGAAAGGACAGCGTTCTTTTCCTTTCAGCTTCGTGCTACTCATTGCCTGACAATTTTGTCTTTTTCCTTATTTTGTGACATTTATTGCCAGAGGTGATATAGTGGTTACCAGGAATGAAAAAAACGAGTTTGGTGTATAAACAGAAGAGTTAAAAATGAAACCACCAAGATAAAATACCTAATTCATTATCTTGGGCCTCAAAACCTCTATGTCAACAAGATGTAGAGTCGACAAATTTTACGATTGCTCCCTTGAACCTGTACTTACCATAAAAATCAGGTGACGTCATACCCACTCGTAATAATGAAAGTGACCAGTTGGGCCAGCTAGATAATTTACTGCACATATTCAACACAAGAGGATCACTGTTTTACCCTTCATTTGCTTCTTGTAGATATTTGACCGGTTTGCATAATTTGATTTAATTAAGAGTAAGAATTTTCGTTCCGTGACACTTTCCAAACACTTCCACTGATTGAATGCGGATGGGTAACACACTTCAAAAATGTAGATGGCAATCAGTAAAGCTATTGGTAATAATAATTGCTTAACCCCGATTCCTCGTAGTTTTCAAACTCTCTATCATCTTCTTTTTAGCTGTATGTTGTGAATTCCTAAATGTGCGTTTAAAATGACATCAATCGAAGATAAAAATGTCTAGGCATTATACTATTCCTCCTTTGTTGTAATCTAAAATACAAAACCAAACGCCAAAAGAATAGACAAATTACCCAAGCCTAAACAAACTCAGTCGTAGGATACGCGATAAAATCAGAGGCCATTTAATTGATGGCCCAGCCTTCTTCCCAGTTAGACCTCACTACCTGTTGTGTGAGTTTCTCGCTATTATCTTTTCAAACTATTTTATGTGCGTTATTGTAACATGTCACCTACTGGTAACCGACAATCGTCATAAAAACATGAAAATATGTATCAGTGGACTAACTGATTGTACTGACGTTGCATGCGTATTATCACGTTGGTAACAATATATAGACAGGAACAGTTCAGCAACTCACGAACTTAGTTTGAATGCACCCCCACCGCCCTCCCAAGCTCTTACGAATCTTGGATCAGCATAAAGTGAAACTCCTTTTTTGTTCGGGCCAAAGTACGCACCAACAGGCGAAAGGATGGTGCAAAGGATGGCTTTGGTTGATATATCAACTCCGAGGGTTGCCTAAAACGGTTACGCTAAGAATACTGATCCTACATCACATCCGAAGATAAAAGGTCGAACGTAAAGTGCTTCGCCAGGTCCACTTGGTACCCAACTTTCATCCAAACGTATGAGCTTCTTAATACATTCCAAAAGTTCGACAGGGTCAAAATCCTGTGGGACCAAATGAAAGTAAAATGTAGCGAATAACTCACTGGTAGGCATAATCTATCGGCAGACCTACGCATGCGTTCCATGTGTTTCTCAGGACGGAATAGTCGTGAGCGTTTATCAACACCCTTGATAACTTTAAAGCCTTCAAAGGCCTTTACCTAATATTACTCAGTTAACGTAAGTTACCGAAGTTGCGTAATGCAGTGCCTTTATGGCTGGTGAAAGAGGTATTGGTGCAAGCTCTGTGATTTCAGGTTTTCCCCAACCACCTTTCAGATTCCACTCGATAGTGAGCATGTGGTCCGTCAAATACTGACCAAATCCCATATTTCCAGCAGGTTTCTCTCGTCGTGTTTTTGTTTCCGTCACAGATAAATCTGAATACTTCAAAAAATGAAATCAATTTCAAATGTACTATTTACTTTGAAAGAGGATATGCATCTTCTAGCATTTTTGAAGGCACACTTGAGAGTTTTTTCTGAAAACGTGAGGCGAAGCATTCGCACCCAATCCGGCTAAAACTTGTTCTGGCGATCCCAACCGTTTGTGCGCAATAATAAGGCACCAAATTTAAATGCGTTTTGATAAAAACTATGAATGTAGCACAGTAAAACAATATTTTACTTTTTAGGGTTAATGCATCATTGTTGTATTTCCAGGTTTGCCCGCACTGCGAAACGAAAAACTTGGAGTCAGCTAGGCGTAACTGCAACAATGTAATAACTTGGAGGTTACGCAGAAAATTCCTTTGGAAAATTGTCAAACGCAACATTCCCAATTTCATTTTCAAATCAAGAACCTGATGGAAGCCTGCGCCTGTTGACGTCCCGGTGCTTGGCTGGTGTGGTCAGGTTAGTGCTTAGAATGCGTTTTCTGCCGATGCGAGCACATGCAGCAGTGCTCTAATGGTGAGAATAAAGGGAAAGTAATGATAAATGCTGGTCACCCTGAAAGGCAAAACTAAAATCACACTTCGATTAGTACTAAGTAGAAAAAAATTTCCCAATATTTGCCCATTTCTATTTTGAATACATCTACGCTCGAAGCCTGAACGATCTTTAATGAGAATTTGTTCCAAGAGTTGACCACCAGATCAGTGAATTAAGTAAATCCGACAGCTAATCGTGATCTTGTTGTCTTATTTGTGCATCTGTGACCTCTTGAGTCTCTGTCCTGGTGCACCACAAACAAACATCCTAGGGGGCTTTTGCCTGTGTGGTGTGTAGCGTGATACTGGTACCGAGGTTCGTACGCCCAAAGTATCCCCGGCCTTATACTAACGCGGATCGGAAGTCACACTGAGGAGACGGTGGATCTGCAAACAAACTTCATTCATTCATTTACTCACCGTTCACAAGCGGACTTCAACGTAACGATTAAGGACGCTAGGGAGCTGGACGTGAGAGAACCTTTAGTGCAACCGCACGGCAGCCGCCAGAGAGAACGAATGTCGACGGAAATTCCAGTCGACCTTCAGAATTCAAACAAGCGTCATACTGGTTGAGCGGCATTCCCAACGGTAGTAGCTAAAACACTGTTGTCCTAGTGAATGTAACCCACAATAGTAGAGATGGCGCAGATTCATTATACAGCTACGAGTAGAACTGCGATACCTACGTCAACACATTAACTTTGATGCAAGTGGTTTGTAATAAATTTACATTCACAAGGTAATGTTGTTGTATGACAGGCAGTTTCGTTGTGAGTAGTACTACACACGAGTAGTATATTACTCGCGGGCAGCATTCAGTAACAAAAGAGCAAGCTCCGAACGCCTGGAAGACGATGGCCAAGAATAGATTATCGGAATAGTGTATACGCACTATGGCAGAGGTTTCACCAAAGCGAATGACAACGTACTACCACCTGATGTGTGTGAGTGCATGTCTGATGTGCAGATGAGTGTACGTGTTTGTGGTTTGCTTTTTGACATGAACTATGCAGGAGTTTGCTCAATAAACGAATTCTCAGGACAAGAGTCTTTTACGGTCACAGCAATGTGAATCGGGGAGGTGGTACTGGCGAGGCAACTCCCACGTTGCAGTGAGTTTAAGATTTCGGGGACGTCGAAGGTGATCTTACTGCGTATGTAATTTTGGACTCTTCGATAAGGACCCCTCTTACCCTCCGGCGTTTGAGTATGAATAGGTTCAACTAACTTAGTCGGTCTTCGTAGCTTAGATCCTCTGTACTCCATACCTTGTGTGTGGCGGGATCTTGTACTTTTTCGAGGACGGCGACGTCCCGTTTGAAATATGGTGATCAGGCTTGGACACAATGGTCCAAGTGGCGGCGAACTGTGGCCAGTACATTGGAATGAACACCACTGGACATGAGTTTGCGATCGCGGAGCAGCCGAGTTCTTGTTACGGCCGCAGCACAATGATTAGACGGAGTAAACTCGCTGATGACCTGAATACTCAGGTCTGTCGTTTTCTGTTTGGTTGTTAGTTTGACTGTCTTTCCATGTACAACTCTTAGTTATCTGGGGTCGACTGGAGAGCAGTAGGGAGGATATGGCTTTTGAGAACGGTCGGCAGCAAATCCCACCTTAGTATCCGTTTGCAGGTTATCAGAATGTCCTCCCGGAGGACCTCCGAGTCCAATTCATTTCCAACTGGGTTGAATCATCTGCATACACGTAACGTGGGCTGACTCGGTTGTCGGTCAAATCACTATACATATCAAGAAGAGTAAAGGGTAGGGAGTGACCCTTAGGGTAGTGAACTTAACGTTCAACCTTTGTTTAACAACACTCCTCATACTCTCACACATCACGACCTCCAAGTTAAAAACGTCTGGATCCACCTACAAATTCTAGGGACATTTAAGTCTTTCGCAGCTTCCAACCCAGTAGCTTGTGGTTAACAAAATCCAGGGCATTGTTGGAATAATGATGGCACACCTAGATCACTTTTCCTTTATCTAGCTTCTTTGCGACAGCATCTAAAAAGGTCGGCTGTTTGGTGAAACAATTCTCACCCCTTAGAAAGCCGTGTTGAGGAACTCTGAAAAAATATCTGCAGCCCCTTTCTCGCAGTCTGCGTTCAAAACGTCTTCTGGCGACATTGGTCGAGGCTACTGGTCGATAATCCCCGGCAACTGATTGACCACCATCTTCCAAGGTGGGAACTATGGTGGCTCCCTACCAGTCCCCCAGAAATATCCCTGTCTTCAATGTGAGGACGAGCATTTGGGCAGAAGACGACGCCAGCAATTTGGCCGGAGGTTTTAGGCTGTTCGGGTGGATGTGGTTTGGCCCCGTGAGCTTTGTGATGTTTAGCAGCGAAATCGCTCTCTCAAGTTCGCGGGGTATAATGTCCTGATCCACCGAGACTATCTCGATGAAGCTGAAGTAAGGCTCAGATACTCCATCGTCCCAGAGATAAACACTCTGAAGCTGTGCCATAAGTGCCTCTGCCTCGCTTTTGTCAGTCAGTTTAGTCTCTCCGTTATGGGAAAGCGTGTCCCCAGCTTCCTTACCCAGTAAGGACCTGGGCTGGGCATGACCGCAAACATTTCAGGGTTCTGTTTAGTGTCACGTGCATAGTCGAGTTCACAGGCCAGAAAAACATTCCTTTCTACCTTGTTTGCTCCTTGTATATGACGAAAACTTTGGGCCTCTTTTATCGAGCATATGTCCTCCAAGCCATACGGTTATGTTGCAATCCTCTCTAGAAACTGGGGCGAACCCCATGGCTTCCGGCCCGTTCCTCTGACTTTTTTGACGGATGTCCCCATCTATAACAGCTCGCAGGTTGTCAGCTTAATTTGCTCAAGAACTTTCGACGTCCTCCATGGAACCTGATGGTTTTCAATCCATCAATTTCCCCTATCAGTTTTCTCTGGTCAGTTTGGTGAAAAGTTGCACTTTGCTTGATTCCTCTAGAAAGTGAGAGGTAAACTACGATGGGCTGACCTTACCAGATGGTGCTGCAGGCAATCCGTTTGTATTGTGGCTACCGTGACACGTTACGATTAAGTCTAGCTTCTAGGTTATTTGATCGGGTCGGGATCTCCAGTTCACACCAACCTGTTGCACTGGCGTGAAACCGTTGACGAGGCTAAACAATTTGTTATGGAAGTTTACCAGTAGCAGGTTCTAGTAGCCAGTTGAATTTAGGAGTATAAAAATCCCCCAAAACGATCAGACAATGGCCCGATTGGTAAGTCAAATGCGCTGACTTCAGTAAGGTTTTATCATTCTCTGGAGTCGTATCCAGACTTCGATATCCTCCAAAGGCCATCAATAGGGGTCTGGCCTGAAAAAGCCTGGCAGTGGTTTGAGTACGCACGCAACTGCGGTTACAATCCACGTTTCAGCTGAATTCGAACCACTGATAAAAACGGCATGTCTGAAACCGGTGAGCACTCTGCCAGCCAGACTAAGAAGTTGTATCGAGTCTGGGAGTTCAGCCATGTGAAAATCCGATCCGACCCTATTTCCCCAAAAAGTTTGCCTCTGTATGTTCTACCGCCCCTGTTTCTGGCCGCTAATTCGACCTAGACCTTGATGTTTTTGTTGTATCGCGTCAATCGACAGTTGTGCGAATAGCTAGTTGTCGCTTGTTGTATTTTGCTTGAGTGGTGCGTTCATCAACCTTTTGGAGCTTGGCCCGCCTCTGTTGTTTTTGAACCTTTTGACTGCTTGAAAGAACTTTGTTGGGTATCAATGTCATATCATGTGCTTACAGTCCATCCTTAGCCTATCTGACATCAAATTGCAATTATCTCCCGGAAACGATCCGTCGTTCGAAACTGTTGAGGTTGTCTACTTATTAACTTTGGTCATTTGTTCAATGGTACCGTGGCATTGAGAACCAATCTTGTTTTGACCATTTGGGATCATTGGTTTATTGCTACACGTTGCTCAACGTCTTTGTGGAAGGTCGTACAGAAGTCACGACAAGGACTGGTGACTGGAAAATATTCCGCTATTCAACATGATGAAGAATAACGGAAGAACCAGCCCGTAAGACCTTTGGTCACAAACTACCGATACGCTGACTGGAATCCATTATTTTGATTACTGCACTTATTTAGTCTTCAGCGCATCTCCATCAGTGTGTTAGTTAACTGCAGAAGTATTACAAAATCGATGAGGAAGGAAAACGGGCTTATTGAGCGTCAGATGGTTGAGTGTTGTCTCTACTACTACCTCGAGTGTGACAGATGTGAAACTGAAGGAAAGCATTCAAGTTCACTGCATGAGTAGGCGATTTGGCTTCATCGTGTCACGCTTCGTGTAATACATAGACCGTGAATATCTCCGTTATCTTCCAGTTAACTTTTTTCCAGAAAAAATGCTGTTGAAATTTCGTGGCGTGTTTCGGTTCCTGAAATCTTAGAATTCTGTTGCCTGGAAATTTGTCGCTCCACTCTTCCGAGGAGGCGAGCAAGGGATGTGCGATAGTTCGATGGCATACGGATTAATTGGAAATAACGAAAAGCTGCATTCTATGCTATTTCGGGGAATTGATGATAGAATTTAATGAAAATATACGTTATACACGTGGAACCATATGCTTTTATTTAAATTTGGATGAAATTAAGCAGGAGAACGTGATTATACTTCCGACGATCGAACCGTTGTTAAAACATGGGGACCAAACTTTTTATAACATTGCAAATGTACGGTAAGTCTGCAAACTGATTTCAACGTGAGACAATGCACAAAAATTGGACAACTTTGGTTATATTCGTCATGGTTTGCGATGTTGACTATAGCTACATTGTCAGGGTATGTGTGCTTAGTTACGTACATACGGGTGCATAAGGTCAGTAATGCCGCTAAGGGCACGGAATGAATGCGCATGGAGTAAAATACTGAGCTGATTCATTTACGATGCTCAGAATGAGTATTACAGTTCATTACATTCTAATACGACCCAGTTTTTTACGTATATCCTCAAAAACTACGCAGGTTTTCCTTCGCTAGCCTTGCTTACACTTCGAATTGTTATGGAATGTCGTAAGAGTCGTCAGAAAGAGGACAACAAGGGCAGCATAGATCCATTTATAGCTGTTCTTGGTTAGTGTGCATGGATCCCGAGTGAACTCAGTGAATGCCCCACGAACACCACTATGAACCATGTAATTTAAGATTGCCCCATGGTTAGACATTCGTTGCTACCATGAATGCTAGTCGTAGAACGTGAGTTCCCGAGCTGTCGCCTTGGGGAAAATTATTTTAGTGGAATAAATCGTTTTAATGACTTGGTAGCTGATGCAGAAATCGAAATCGTCGAAATCTGCTTCATGGCTTCATATCTGTTTGTTTTAACTGACCATCAATTAAAAACAACCTTCTCGTATTTTTTTTTGAAAACCGGTATATCTGCCGTTGTTGTGGTCGATTTCGTGTGTAAATGCTATCCCAGGAATGCTGGGGTTAGTTGTTATGTGCTTTTTGACTTTTTCCGTTTGTTTCTTTATTTCGCGTCCAGTTGTTTATTTTTTATTTGTAGGAAATGGATTATGTTGTTATTTTCAAGGCGA